>JAYRBW010039559.1:0-32665 GCA_036023295.1 Invenusta paracnida
TTTTCGGCGGCGCTCTATGATAGAAGTTAAATCATTTCAAAATATAAATTAGTTTTTAAATGGTAGCGGTTTAAAAATGACCGTTCTTGTGGCATTCTAATATATCTTCTGTACGTAGGTTGCTCGCATGAGCTGCATGAACTAACAACCTACTACCGTAGGTTTAGATATATTCTAATCAAATGTTTATGAGTGAGTACTATAAAGTAGTATTAACTATTTTAATTAAATACAATTCAAGTTGAATTAATTATTGAGACAGAGGTTAATATAACAAACGTATCTTGTTTAAAAAATGAATTTTATTATATATATTAAAAAAAAGGGTATAGGCAAAAAGATAATGTAGCGCTATAAAATTTTAAATTATTATTTTAACATCGTTTTCATGAAAAATAGTATAGTATTAAAATATTCAAAATTAATGAGAGTCACTATGATTACTATGAAGTCTAAAACGAGTAATATTTTAAAATTTATTTTGCTAACGAAATAATATATTTTTAGTATTGAAATATAATTTAATATTTGACAATATTTTGAAACAAATAAGGAGTTAAATTTATAATTGTACTTATAAACTCATACTACAAAATGTGATCCATTATCAACATATTAATAGAGAAATAAATACAAAATTAAGATAAAATATTATTAGACAAATAATGACATAATCTGATAGTCAAAAACTAATAAAACGATAAATAAATATTAAACTTTTACATTGTTAAAAACATGCGTTATTGAAAATTTTGTTTGAATGAATGAATTATTTAGATTTCAATAAATTGATTGCTATTATTTACTACGTATCAAAAAGAATTCAAGGATTTAATAGAAAAATATATATTATTACAACTTATACAGTCTATGAAACTATATTTTCGAAATAGTATCCGGCAATTAAGGCAGAAATGTTACTGAAAAATAAATTAATTCAGGAAATATCCTTTTAATAGTTTATTAACACAATTGATACCGAGCTTTTTTGCGCATTCATATCCGGGTGGGGTGTCTGACTCTCCAAAATGTTTAAACTTTTTACAGAGTAGAGTTTTGAAACTTTGCATGTAGTCAAACAAATATGTTTCATACATATTTATTAAAAAAATAGCCACAAATATATTTTATAAAAAATATGTAAAAATATGCATTTTTATCATCAGGAAATTAAAAGAAACTTCTGAAAGAAAATTTATACTTATTCTACTTTGTGAATTATTTTATGAAATTAATCAATACCCGAATGCGAGTTTCATCGATTTTGAGAGAAATATGCGCTTTTTTTCTATAAAAAGTATTTCTTGATTATTTTTTACAAATAGGGGGATTTTTGGATTGTGGTCACGTGCACAATTGTGAATATAGCGTTAAAAGTTGTACACCTTTATTTTGGGAAAGTTACGAAAGCTTACATAGCTCCATTTGTTCATTTAAAATTGTTATCAAAAATGCGTTATGAAAACAAAGCATTGTTATTATTTTCTGCATTTAGCATATTATACATACCTTTAATAAATTTATTATTATGATATTTAATGCACAAATAAACGTATCAATAAGAACAAAATAAGTAGTAAAAAACGTAAAAATATTCATTTTGACAAATAGAGAAACTAAAAATGTATTTCTTTTGTGCCGCATTAGATAATAATCTCAGCAAATACCTACGCAAATGGTATGTAGCTTTATATATTTCCATACTATATAAGTCTACAAACAAGTTTAAAACTGACAAATACGGGTTAGAAGAAGGAGAGAGATAAAATAATAACTTATAAATAACGAGCATTTAAGAGATTGTCATAAGATTATAACCTGCCAATTAGGATTTATCATAAAAAAATAATGTTATATGTAATACCTTTACTTGAGGTAGACGCAAGTGAGATGTATTGCACTATAACTGTCAATAAATATTAGAAAAGAGCGGTTTTGTGTAACTCAAATATTTTTATAAGCCACCAAGAAAAAATAAATAAAAAGAACTACACTATTCGTATAAATAAGGCATTAATATTTGAAAAAGTATTAGAAAGACATACATCTTTAATTTCGAATTTATTTTCTTTGTAAACTTATTGCAAAAGTTATAGTTGACGAGGAACAGACTAATTTTAAAGGTTACTTGAAAATTAAATATAATATAATTTTCTGTAACATTTTAATATCCTAGTTTTAATATAACAAACTATTTTTACAATTGATAGGTATATATGGATATGGACTATATAACTTTGAACTTTTCTAAGGAATAAAAGTGTAAATTGGCGTAATTATGGGATGTGAATGTATCTTTTGTAATATAAGAAAAGTTACACAGATATTTAAATTGATACCCGGTTGGTTATAAAGGTATAATTTGATAATAGCACTTATAATTTATTATACAAAGATTTAATAAACTATATTTAATTTATAAAATTGTTTACAGAAATATCAACATTTTTGAAAAATAATTCTCTAGTCAATTATTGCGACTAAAAATGTTAGTTCCAGATGTTAGTTCGACTAACATGTTAATCCACATTACCAGAAACATGAAGTGGGAATTATTCCATGGCATTTTGAATCAATTGCCATTTGCTACTAAGTACGTGAATGTTGTTAACGACATAACATTACTATAATCTAACCACATATTATATATATAAAGTGTATTATTATATAACTGTATATTAGGTGTAATTAGAAAAGAGAATTATCGTTGCAACATAACATTTAGAAATGAAGAAAACTTGTGAAATATTTTGCGGTATAACTTACAGAATTTCTAGATAAGTACAATTTACAGATTAGTTATAATTAACAAAATGAAACACCGTGTAAAAATATTATAAATATAAATTATTTTCTACCACAGAAAAATACATAAAATAAGCATTTATACAAAAAATGCAACTGATATACTTTTAATTGTAGGATGCATGATTTATTCAATGTTAGTATGTGACTGGACCTTACTGAGTTAAAATGGTTAAGTAAACTTCTTAATTAAATGTGGAAAAATAAAACACAACACAAACGCAAAATTTAAAAATGAATGTTTTTATATATCCGTTACTTATTACATACCTTTAGAAGGTTATAAAATATGCAATTATAAATAACCACAATGACTAGAAAGAAATAATGATTCTATTCATAAATATTATCATAATAAATTTTCTTTCTAATTTTCTTTCTGCGTTATTGTAAAATATAAGGAACAACTTATACATATAAATAAAATTGAAAATAAAATGTATATTAGCTGTGGTTATTTCTATTACGTCTAACAATAGATTTGGAATTTATTTAGCTGAAATTATATCTGCATTTTCTAATTTTACTACAGCCTTATGTGAATGAATTTTTTATTAAATACCCGATAGGTATTAAAGCTGTACTGATGTTCTGGTGCTTGTTCTGAGAAATTGTAAATATTTACAACGTTACTGTCTGTAAATAAACAAATATTTACATCTTTACTGTCTGTAAATAAACAAATATTTACATCTTTACTGTCTGTAAATAAACAAATATTTACATCGTTACTATCTGAAAATAAATAACATTTACATCATTTCTATCTGAAAATAAATAAGCATTTACATCATTACTGTCTGAAAATAAAAAGCATTTACATCATTACTGTCTGAAAATAAATAAGCATTTACATCATTACTGTCTGAAAATAAATAAAGTTAATAAATAAAGTCAGTTGTGATGCAATTTTCTTAATATTTACGACTGGGGGTACGGACTTATGGCTCACCCTGTATATACTGATATAATTTAAATTTAATGACATTCATTTACATTGAATGTGATTATTTTTAAAGTTTTATATTATCAGGATGGTTAACATTTGACATTAACAACTTCATTAACAAATATGAAGTAAATAATATAAAATGAAGTTAAATTTATAGGTTTATGATCAAAGAGTGGCTGAAAAGATACTTTTGCAACTGATCTATGTTAAAAGAATCTTGTTAAAGAACCTTGTAATAAAAAAGACATAGTTTAATTTTATATTCTCTGAAAAAGATATTTCTAAAGAAAGTCATTTAAAAATATACAAAAATATAGAATTATTAAGGTTAGTATAAAGTTATTAAACTTTCAATAAATACGAAATTTAATGTTAAATATTTAATTATAGTATTAACTATAACATATTAACAGTTATATCGATAAAAAGTACCAATGTCAAATTTAAATATAAATTATTTTCGTAAATGTTAAAAGTAGGACAGTCAGAATAAATTACGGCAGGGTATTTCATCGTTCGAAGGAAATTCTCAGACAGCCTGAAAACAAGACATGTAAATCCTACCGGTAAAAACACTGGGTATTGTTGACATAAGACTTTTGACATTCCGAACAGTGAGACCACGCTCTTTCGACTGCATCTCATTGACAAGGGACTCCAGCTTCCTGTAGAGGTAGTCGTTAGGGTAATGACGCCGATCACCACTACCTGTAGAAGTGTTCGAACAAAAAGGAATAGAACAAAGCGATATCAGTTTATAGAGACGATATACATAGTCAGAATGTAATTAATAGTCAGAATATTATAGTATGTAAGAAAATCGAATATCTTCGTCGGCGAAATAAGCAATCTGTCCAATCAGAAGTTAGTATTTATGTAGACGAAATGATTCATGTTACGTTACTCCGTAATAAAATAACTAAAATTAATTATTTTAATTTTTATGAAAAAAATGTATAAAAAATACATATTTCCTTTATATAAATATTGGAAGAATTGATTGTTTAGCATTAGAAGAATATTACAATGATTGATATAATAATAATAATAATAATAAATTTGATTTATAACGCGCTTAAATGGTGGTACCATCTCTAAGCGCAAAAAAAAAAAATATATATATATACAGTAAATATATAACTCATTTAATAATTATTTTGGAGTAACAGAATTTAAAAATACATCTGCTTTATTCTATATTCAATCGTTTTATCTGATTAAATGTTTAAAATTACGAGTCAATATTCTCCTGTCGGTCCTACAATTATTTATATTTCTATGGAAAAGAATGGAATAGTTAATTGATTAAAATAATAACTTTAGTAAAGTAAACTTAAGTATAAGAAACTGGGGATTACTCATAATAGAATTTAAATATTGAAGTATATTTTCTTTTAGATGATATTTTAGAAAACTAAATTATTGTACAGAATGGTTATTTATACTTGAAAAGGTAAATTTTAACTTTAAGTACTTCGAAAGAAACCAAAGAAACTTTTTTGTAATTGTTTTGGAAAAACATAATAGTGAAAATATATAGGTAAGTAATAATAGTTTTTCATTATTACAGTATTACATATAAGTGAGTTTTGCTTATACCTTCGCATTTACGATTTAGAGAACTAATGTATATATTATGTATAATTAAACACTATAAACATATGAAATGAACGAAATAAATAAATTTGTATATAATACACTAACACATTATTTTTGTATTTATATTCATGGTCGGAAGTACTTCAAGTGTATCCAAAGGTTTTATGTGTGGAATCAATGTCTGTCTAAATTTAATCAATCGTTATATTAACTGAGTTGCAAGAAAAACATGTCCAGGTAAAAAAATATGGTATTCTGGTTTATATATGCATGTATAATTGAAAACATGCCATATGACAATAACATTAAGGTAACATATCTAGAAATTAGACTATTGTGAATTCTAGAAACCATATTAAAATTAAAATGTATAATAGCCATAAAGAAATATTACGCTTTAAAACATATTTTAAAACATACGCTTGTCCAATTTTAAAAAGTTACCAGCTGACAATATATACGTAATTTCATAAATATATAAGAATCTATCAAGAGTATTGTCTTATGTCTATAGGGATTCTACTATCTAACTGGATTCATATAATTCAATTTAAGTGAACTTAATATCCTCTCTGGAGTACCCTCGAGAGACCGTCTGCCCGGGTACACAACATTATAATTGTTTCATGCTTTCCAGAATATTGAGCGATAAATCTAGGAATCTACTTTAGTGTCCTTCCTAATTTTGCCTTACTACATTGCTTCAAAGTGGTAGCAACGTTGTTAATTTATTTTACAAATTTATAGACAGATTTTAATCAAATTCGGTTATATGTATATATTTCAATAGATAATAAGTGGAAACAGAGCGATGTACAATATTTTATGATAAGTGATGTTTAAGGATAGAGAATAACGTATAATGTTTTTGTTGCAAGAAAGGTGATTATATTTAGGATGTTTTGAGTATCACAGAATTCAGTACATTATGAATGGATGTATTTTGATGATACCATTGGGTAAACAAAGTATATTACTAAAAGTACTCTAGTTTGGGGCAAGACCATATAATGTCTATGCTTAAATAAGCTTATTTTATAAAGTATAATGAAAAATAAATGTTTGAAAGGTTATACGAGTAGTGATCATCTTTACCAAATACATAGTGAAATATTTAATTGATGACAAAGTAACGCTCTATCAGATTAAATATGTACACTATACTCTATAATTCTGTGACCATCTTCATGTCTTTAAAATAGATTCTGAAATCAATTAATATACAAAACTTGTACTGACACCCTTTATTTAGCAAGAATGAAGGTTTATCACGTAAATTGGATTGAATAATTATTACTAATGACGAGGATAAATGCTAATAAATGCAAATAAGAATTACTATGTTTTTTCAGAAAAACTACGCAAAACTTCAAAAATGACTTTAAAATAAGAATATGAAAATAATATTGTATAAAAGCATTTATTCTATGTCTAAATAGAAAATATATTTAAAGTATAAAATTTATGTTTTTCGAAAAAACCACGCAAAACTAATTCGGTGGCATATAATATGTACATACAAATTAGTGAATTCACAACATTCTTGCAAACGGATAATATTTGAGTTTGCGAAAGTTGACAACACAATGGATGGAAGTATAACAGGCAGCAGAAGAGATGACAGTGTCAATTACTGTTACTTTAATTAAGCTATCTATCATATATTCATTTATAAGATCAAATATACGCAATATACGACATAGCTTTCTAAATAGTGTTGAAAATTTATATTAGTAAGTATACGACTAAAACACAGTATAACCAAAGTTAAAATTGAATTATAATGTTTGCAGTAATGTATGTCATAAGAAATTCTATAAGCGTAAGAAACATAGGGACACAACAAATAAATATATATGTGTATATTAATGGATACATTCAAAGTAATACCTACATTCGGGACAGATTATAATAATTTATAAGTATATTAATTAGTATATCAAGTAGAACATAGACAATTATTCATTAACGTTATGAGGGAAAATGATAACATACAACAATGATAGATAAACTATTGAAAGTATATGATAAAAATATTTTAGTTTATACATATATATATAAAGAAATTATTGTACGTAACCAAAAACATTAAATTTTTATTATAATATTATAAATACCAATACTTAATATATACCGGAGTATCCATCAATAAGTATATAATAATTTCTGTCTAAATGAAAACAGCTACGTATAACTATTAAATATATGTAATTTTTAATATCAATAAATATGAATAAAAAAATTAAACTCGCATACAATCGTAATACCTTAGAATATTAAAAATAAACATTGCGCAGAAAAATTAGTTTAGAACATTCAACATTTCAGAACTTCGAGCAAAATTTAGTTTGTGCCTTTGAAAGGTAATGGATTGGAAAATATGTTAGTAGAAAAGTCTATAGAATGGCAGGTGTATATATAGTGACGTTTTTTGATCAAATTATAAATTTATAGTAGATAATGTGTTTTTTTGGTTGTTTTCGATGATATATATACTTTAAAATAATTTTTTCCATCTATTATAAAATACTTACATAGTAAGAGTGAACACCATATTATATGTATAGTATAATATAATGGAAAAAAAATTATTTCAGTTATACCTTTAAAAACTACCCATAAATAAAGAAAGAAAATGTATTTATTCCATGAACCATCAAATATATATGTCTAATTTCAAACTAATATCATTTCATATATATAACCATGCATACATGTAAATATTGGATGTATATTGAATCAAAATGTAGAAATCTATCAAGTGTATCAAGCAGAGATAAATACATAGAATAACTCATAGTTTAGTCTTTACATGTGGCGGAAAGATAAAATAGTGTGCAAGTTGCACACAATTACACGTACAAAATAGACGATCGTATTAAATGATCTCGAGTATATTACACAAACGAAATAGTGATGGATGATGGCAACCGAACTCGGATATTTGCATAAACAAATTAGTCCCAATTTAAAATTGAATCTATTAAATGCGTTATATAATATATTGATTATAACATAATTTGAAGGGTGTCATGAACATGAAGGAACACAAATAATGATCGGTCCATAAGCATGGAGTTAATGTTAGTAAACATTTTATACTGCAGGTTTTATAAATGTGTACACAAATATATGACATATCATGAAATGGAATATGTTTAAAGTACAAAAATATATTAAAAACAAACTTCACATAGTGATTTTTTTGTCCTTTTTAAACTGTATAATTTGACAAATAACAAATTAAGACTAATTTCAATAATACATTATCGAAAAAAATATAACTTTATTTATTCAATATAAATATAAGCAACTCGCTTAATTACTATCTACTGAAGATTTTGCATTCAATTTAATTAACTAAGTTTGGTAAAGCTTAACTATCGATGTGTAGCTATTCGGGTATTTAAACATGATAAATTCCATTTTTTCTTATAATTGTAAAATAAAGAAATCTTGAATATATATAACAGATAATGTAGGTATATATTGTAACTATTGATATATTTACTTCTATATTTATAAATAATTCCTTTAAGTTTTATAATGTAGAGATATTCATCAATATTATGTTTTAATGAAAATAGTTATATTGATCAATACATATGCAAATTAAAATGAAATATCATAAACAGAGTTTAAGTGTTATCTGATTTTGTACTAAATTATTTACATTAAAGTTTAACACGATACTTGTGAGTTATACTTAATTTATTTGCTGAAATTTGTGAGCTGGCGACTACGAAAGCATAAAGTAAGTAATAGGATTGTTATGATATGTATATAACGTACAAAACCAAAGTATTTTTTGTAAATAATGTGTATACAGAGGCATATAACTTATATAGGTAAGACACAATACACTATCTTTTTATAATTAATACATTTATAAAATGTATAATTTCTACATATTATATACATACGTAATACACGGAACATGCGTTTCAAATATATTTTAACGAGCAGAAATGGCAGAACCTACAGTATTACAGGTAAATAGATAATTAAAGTAAAACATGTAATATAAACATATTATTGGCTTTTAGATAAATAATCAAAAACATACGGATGTGTAAAAAAAACATATCAACTGATCTAATCTTGAATGTTTTCTTGTTTATTATAGTTTCAAACAATTGATATTGAAATCTACATGATCCTTAAAATGGATAAATATAAGTACGTCATAATAATAGATCAAATCTTATATATTATGGTTATT
Organism: Invenusta paracnida; assembly: GCA_036023295.1. Classification (NCBI taxonomy): domain Eukaryota; kingdom Metazoa; phylum Platyhelminthes; order Proseriata; family Coelogynoporidae; genus Invenusta; species Invenusta paracnida. The sequence continues at coordinate 9,579 of JAYRBW010039559.1, forward strand.
CTTGGTTATATACATATATATATATATATTACCATGAAAATATCATAAATACATTTCTTGTATATATAGCATAAAAAGCATAACCTAACATAAATATCCTATTAAGTAAAAATAATAGTGTTAATGAAATTTATTATTAATTATCTGCTTCTTGCACCTGTTTGCTAAATAGATTCGCGATTCTATTGGTTGATACAAAAACATACGTTTTATTTCACTCGACTACAAGTTTTAATGATATAAAACGATTTAATCTCAACTATTTATATCGATTGCTGCCAGCAATGGGATAATATCGACCAACTATTAACATTCAAACCACCGCAGAGCTAGGTGCAAATTGTAATACAATTTTATTTCTAAGTAGCGCAACATATCAAAAATTATTATTCTTTACTTTAGATATTTTTAAATGAGATACGTGATAACTGAAACGTTTTAACATAATAACAAAAAAAGCAGGAATTGATTACATAATTGCAAGAGCAAGGGTGAATGAGGCAATTTCTTCTAAGTGTTCAAGTAATCTCTAAAAGTAACATGAAGGGCAGGGATTGAGATTCTTTAAGATGTAAGCCCGAATCCAGTTCGAGATAAACATGTAGATTTAATTAATATTGAAGTGGAGTTAAACTTTTATATGTAACATCAGATTTGCAGAAATGTTCGCAATGTCAAAAATATGATATTCTGCATTTTCAACAAACATCTCGTAACTTGACTTTATTATTAAAACGCGAATTTACTCGTTGTAATTTGTTAATCAATTAAACTGCCTGAAATTAGTGACCTACATTGTGCAGGTTGATGTTGATGCCGATTTTTGGACGCCCCAGTGGCGCTGGCAACAATTAGATTAGTCGCCTCGGGTGTAGAGAAGGTGACTTCTGGTTTGCGAGAACACCTGTTGGCCATGATTTGCCGCTTGCTCACCATTCCAGGTTCATATCCATAATGCTGGACAGATGTGAGGAACACAAAAGAGACATCATATTTATTAGATAAGGAATTTAGAGCCGAAGATCACATAAAAACAAGACTGGTATTACGTGGAAGAGGGTGGTTAATTTTCAGTCGAACAAAATGGGAAACAACGGTGATTCCCCTCCCGTACAATGAAAATGGTGGTTACAGATGTGTTATCTGTGATATAAATATGTTTATACATGTCTACAAAAAGTGAATTACTATTTTTGAATTATTTAACAAAAATATATGTTCAATTTATAAATCTGGTTTTTACAATTAATGTAATGTTTAGTCACGACATCACTTTTTGTTGTTTTGGCGTATTTATAATTTTTGCATTTCTAAGTTAATATACAATATTAGTGTTATATATTATTTATACCTGGTTGAATGTTCGAAGATTAAATTTGTCAGAATTAAACATTTTTAGAGTAGGTACATGTACCATATATAGGTATACAAATGTTGAAATATCAACATGGAGATAATATTTTTACAGTTTAAAATGTTTATGTGAATAAATAAATATAATCAATATATCATCTAATTCAAACAACCAAAGAGACATTTCGTAAAAGAGGCAATTTCGAGTTTAAATTTTTGTAGGTATTAATTAATTATTCTGGAATTATATTTCTGAACAAAATTCAGGATATTGAATTGGTACCTAAATAAATGTAATTATTTCATAAATATTTCTTTTCTCTTGGATAACAAATATATTCTATATCTATATCTAAATTTGAAAAATTGATTATTGATAATTTTTAAATGAAGATTCGTAGTTGAATTTTATCTATTATATTACTCGAGAAACATGTGTACGAACATTATATAGTACAATATAGAATGTTTAATTTCGCCTGTAAAACATTTTAAAGTTATATACATTTAGTTAAATATTGTTTGTATAAGTAAATTATATGTTAATTAACCTAATCTAATTCCTTATTCTTAATTATCAAATTTTTAAGCATCAAATTATATTTAAGTAAAGACATAGGTATATATTTGAAAAAATATAACATGTATTTTCTTAAGTAGCTTAACATTACACAGGTTTAAAGTTTATATTTATTTATAGATGTACAACAAGCAAAAGTCTATGGAATTTATATATTTACATATATCTATTTTTTTAACTGCTTGCATGAAATACTAAGTGACAAATAATACCAATATAAACTATAATAACATAATTATAAATGTATGTTAATATATGTATATTATAAAACTATTTATATAATATAGCCGTTACATAAATTCGGTTCTTAACAATAACTATTGATTTCTAAATTTTAAAATATTATTAACTTTTATTATATCACTATTATTGTAAAGATATTGAAAAACAAATTTTAAAGTATGTATGTACATATGTTCAACACTATATTTATTTAAAACATTAGGTATTATGAATCGTTCCTTAAATTAGTGTATAGAGTAGGGACAGTTTTATTTTCAAAATAATTATTGTTTAGCAATTTATAAATCACTAAAAAGATTTAGATATGCGAATATATAAATAAAATATGTAATATTGGATAATAAAAAGCTTACAAATAGTAAGTAAAGCTAATTTATTTAAATTTTCGCAAAGAGAAAGCCAAAGCGACAAGCTAAACTGTCACTATTGAATAAGCAAACTACTTATAAATCGTGTGTTGTACTAGCTTTCAAACAATAGACTAATATAATTACGAGGAAGATTGTCTACCTATATCATAAGCTTGTTAGTGCAACAAAGAAATCAATATTTAAATTATAAACTTAAATTTAGAATAAGAACATTATTTTCTTTATTTTGCCTTCTAAATTATAAATGACCCTAAAATGAAAATGGCTCAAAATTATGTCAGATTACTATTGGTTATACTAATATTATGGTTTAATTAACACAAGGAAAAGTATAAAACATGTTTTCCATTAATTTTAAAGAACTTACATATTATGTTGTTAAAATTTCCAATTTAAATAACTTAAAAAATTATTTGTAAAAATTATACTTTAAATAAATATTGTTTATTAAATGAAAACATAGTGTTGAATGCAATTTCTATATTATTTATATTTTTCTATAGGTAACAAGGAAATATATAAAAATTCATAATGAAACAAGTAAACAAAATCCTGATTTAATGGAAACTAACACAAATTTTATTGTATACATATGTTTTTAAATGGCGCAGTACAAAAAATATGTAAACCTCAAAATATGGTGAATTCCCTCATTGTTAAATTAATTAAACATGATTATGAAATTCAAGGAAGCTCTTGTCAATATTACATAAGTTTACCTAAATATCTAACAACTGTCTAAAGAAAGACTAGATACTTAATTTCTATTTGGTTGGTTCCATTTTTGGATTTAAGGCCTGACATTTCACTTATCATAGAAATTGCAAAACATTAGATGTAGGTAAATATTTTGTGCTACTTTAGAAAAAAAATTGCTAACATCTTTGACATCAATGTCATTGTTTTAGTATTTAATATTTGTATTTCTGAAGCAATTTTTTATACTTAGTTTTCATATTTACATTACTTTATAAATTATAATTAATTAATTACAATAAAATATATTCTAAGAAAATTGTAAGATATGAAAATATAGTTTAGACAAGGAAAATAAAAGATATTTAACATAATTTATGATATAACTAAAATGTGAAAAAATAATAAAAATTTGCGATTAGATAATAATAAACTGTTTCAAAATAAATTTAATTGATACACATAAATAAAAAAATAATGAAGCATAAAATTAATACTATTTAAAATAAATAACTAAAAATATATTTCAGAAATGAATAGACAATAGAAATGTCTAGACAATTGAACATATTAGTTTAAAATGGGATTTAGTTATCTAAATAGTAACCTACATTTAGTGAAATCTGGGTCATAATATCAAACATTATTTAACACAGAATGTTTATCGAATAAAGAAAATTATGGAATTCTAAAATTAAAAAAATTAAATTAATATGAAAAACACAAGAAGTGAAATACTTTTAAGAAATGGAAATGTTACATTATAAATAATAATTGAACTAAAATGGTGTGTTTGAAAACAATTTAGTTCACTAAAATTCTTCATATAAAGTTTAAACAGTTTCTGGTACTATTCAACATGTTGAACATAATGAAAATAACATTTAAATATATATTTTTAAAATTTTCCATATTAAAGAATCAAATCTTCTATAATATTATCATTATTAACATAAAAAGACGTATTTTTAATGATATCAATATTAAATGATGTTTTATCTTCATGATTATACAATTATTTTCATAAAAATGCATATTTTTAATTATATCCATTTTTAAATATATTTTTTGTACTTTTTTAAATACTATTTTCTTTATTTAAAATAAAAATTAAACTATTACAATGTATTTTTTTCCATAGCTTTATGAATATTATCAGCCAAAAATTAAGCAAACAATACAGCTACAAAATACATTTTAAAAGCACAAGAAACAAAATATGAAAAATATCAGATTGTTTTTATTTAAAAAGAATATTTATCGATATATAGGTTTAATATAATATATAATGCAACCATTATACAAACCAATACTTTTAATTTCTCTAAACTATAGAATCTTAAAGGAAATGCCAATTTCCATGATTTTACCATGATTTTTATGAAAATGCATAATTTTGAGAAAACAGAAGTGTTAATACACTTTTTAAGAGTTGTATTACATGTCATTTTAAACCTCTAACAAGTGTTGTTATCATAAAAAAAAAAATGTATGTAATCATTTATTGTTTTTAAATGCTTTTGAAATATATATTGTAGACTCATTATATGCTGTGTTTGTGGATGGTGTCAATATCCATAAGACTGTGGGAATAAAATAATGTATTATAGAAGTTTATTTCTTATTTTGGAATAAAGACAACAGATAGTAGTTTAAAATAATATAAAACATACTTTTCAAAATAGATTTTATCAGAAATATGGTAAAATCATACAAAATGTCCTTTTCTTTAATACAATTTTTTTCAGAAGCAGAATCATGTTTAATGCCATAATATTCAGCATGTCAAATAGTACCAGAAACAATTTACAATGTATATGGAGAATTTAAGTAAATGTTTTTTTTTAAACACAGTATGATATCATACATTTCTTATTTAAATGTTAAAATGTACAAAAATGTATTGATTAGGTAATAAAACTGACCAAATTAATTAATTAAACATAGTTTATATTGATAAATTAATGAAAAGAGTCTAATAAAGGAATAAAATTGAAGTCGACCAGCAAATTTATGATGCTAAGTATTGATAAATGAAGGTAAAGTCAATCATGGAATTAATTCAATCCTTAAAAAATGAATCATAATTACCAATAAATAATAAGTAAATTCAGTTAAAATATATTTAAGCAATAACAATCTCATAATCATAACAAATGTTCCTACTGATATCAAATGTTGATTAAAAAATAATTAATTCACTGCTCAATAGATGTGGTCATTTTGTCTGTTTAATATTATGGTGAAAACAATACATCCTTCAATTCAATTGATTCTTCAAAGTTGATTAATAAAACATTGGCATAATTGTATTCTGGTGATTTTTTGTTGCATAAGTGTAAGTCAGTATCACCTTATAGTTTTTTTAATGAGATTTATATATCAGTTTATATATATAATTGTTTATTGATTTTTAAATTTTATCATAATTCATATCTCTGATTAGATAATAAAAAATATCTTATGAAAAAATTATTATATTTATATATTTAAATAATGTTTCTTTTGTATATTTATAAGATTTAATAAAATTAATCTGTATAATTATTATTAGTAGAAATGTTATTGAATATTATATATTCTGTAGGTATTTATTATAAAATTAATTTAGGCACTTCCAGTACTGCAGTATATGTAATAGTAATATGGAAAATTGCTAAAAATGTATGTTTGAGATATTGCCAAAACAAAGCAGTGCATAAGAATTATTATTTATGTAAAACAGTGTATATGTTGTAATACTAAACTTTTAAATTTAAATTTATATTTACATATATGTATTTGTTATAAGTCTTAAAAAATTATACATTAATCACATTTTTTAATATCAAAATTGTAAATATTTATAAGTATATTATTCTATTATAAATTAATAATCTCTCTATATATAGTTTAATATAAATGATATAATATTACTGGTAGAATTCTTTTCAGTGATTCTCCAAACTTCTAATCATAAAAAATATTTAAAAATGAGTGCTATAATTTTATTTCTGAATGGATTATTTGATTATACATACATTATATACAATTCTGAGATACAGTAGTTTATATATTTGATATAAGCCTGACAGAGTTCTTGTTACTGTTATCAAATCGGTTATCTACTAATTTATTAAATATAATAATTAAATTATACTAACTAAATTTTAATAACAATATCTCGAGAATCTTCCAATTATTTCTGTACTAATAATAAGGCAGGGAAAACAAACAAGTTAATTATTAGGATAGTTTATTAATTAGAAAATTAATCTGTTATCAATTACAACATCTTGTTAGCTAGCGGCTATATGATTTAATCTCGTGATTTAATCTCAATATTTGATTAGTAATTTTATGACCAATATTATATGTACCAAACAAAGGAGTTCAATTCCTCCAGACTTCATCCCACTCATAGTCGCTTGTCACCTCATCATACACAGGAGTCCAAATCTCTCCAGATCTCATTCCAATACTGTCACTGGGCTTGCTTCCAAATACTCAGAATCGCTTGTTCCAGTCGGCGCCCACCCGACACCTCTCCTCGCTTCCGATTCACCAACACAGAATCTTTTTCACTTTACCCATTGAGATTTTCAAATCAAATTCCAACCATCAACGTCACCCACATAATTTGCCACTGGCTAAACTTTCCGAAACATTTATTTTATTAAACCAAAACATATTTTATTCAACACATAATTTAATCCATATCTTGTAATTACAGACTGAAAAGACGCACCGGTAGCAAAATCATATCTAATATGGTCGTATGTAGGAACAATTTCAATAACAACTTTTTTTTTGTAGGCATATGCACTATTTATATACTATTATTGGCTTTATATTGTTTCTCAATATGCAGTATTTTTATATTGTTACTTATTTATTTGCTTTATTTCTTATGACTACTGTTATGTTATTGATATTTGGGAATAGTTATTTTTGTAAATATTCGACAGTAGGTATTAAAGTTTAAATTATATTTAAAATATTACAATTTTTAATAAATAAGTTTAAAAAACTGCACACAACTTTGTAATTTGTAAGGCTAAGATTTTAAAATTATCAATTATTAACATTCTATGTAAAAAAATACGTGACTTAAAAAATAATTATAACCTATTGCTTTGTATATTATTTTTTGTTCGAGTATTCTTTATTCTGACAAGCATGTACATCTGTTAGTAACAGTATAATATTCAATATGGAAATAAATCGTATTATGTAAATGCCTCTTCGCATTATCCAATGTATTTATGTAAGATACATGTCCACTGACAGAAAGTCTCCTTTGGCATAATAAAATTTGTCTACTCATGTAATCATCAACAAATAATAATTGTCAACCCCCTGTGATATTTCAAAAAGAAAAAAATGTTCTTCTCTCGTCGAAATCGGTGTATAATATATTTAGCTTTTTCAAATATAATCTTGTCTTTGACTGTCTGCTGACATAGCCTTTTTGTTAATTAACTTATATACTTATATATATATATGTTAAGGTAAGTTATATCCGTTTGATTTATAGGGAACTCATTCCTGTATTATTATTTGTTAATTAAAATGCAATATTTTCAATTAAAAGAATAAATTATCTGAATAAGTCCTCTGGCAGTATATATAGGCAATTTGGAAATAATATGTCTATAAAGGAAATAAAAATTGTGTAATTTGAACACGAAGAATTTTTTTTACATAAGACAAATATAGGTTTATTACAATAGAAAATAAAAACTATGACATCCAAAATTTAATCAAATTTAAAAATGTGTATTGCCTAAAGCTCCTTTAATTTAATTAATATTCATTAATGATTGTTTGATAAAACTGTTTTACATGATTATTATATCTTTTAAAACATGTATGTACCTACTCTAATCAAGAAGTGTATATATATATAAGTGTATTTTATATTTGTGCTTTGTTTATAATACTGTCAAAGACCTTATTTTGCCTAAATCTTAATTGTTAGTACCAACTATATACTTAATATAACATTTACAAAAAAGCTGTGCTTTATCGCTTCAACAATGCAATTTTCTAAATATTATTATTAATACCTGTAAATATATGTAACCTAATCCCATATTTAAATTACATTTTTCATTTTCTACTTGGAAACTAAGATATAATGTGGACAGTCTTAAATAATTTTGATAGAAAATTTAGACAATATTTAGATGACTTGAATGCTATAAATTATTATATTAGCAAGGTAACGTGTATGTAAATGAAACTAAATACAGGCAGAATGATATAAAATAAGACGATAGGTGTCTAAACTATTCCCAATTTGTATTTGTTAATTTACAGGAATTCTGTTTGATTCATAAACTATGTGTTGCTATATCTGTAATCATATCGTACAGATTCAGTATATATCGTATACTATTATGCATAATTTAGATATATATTTTTTATTCAGTTAACTGATTTATTTTATTTTTGAATATACTTTATTATTTTTAATAATACCGCAGTATTCTGATTACTTTCATAGGTATTAATTTTGAAATGTAAATAATTGTAGAACTCATTTTAATCAATTTTATATGTAACATTGACTGTGAATAGTAAATTCTAAAAGGTATAAATTTTGTTATTCTGTATATTTTAATTATTGTTCACATTTCTAAATCGCATATATTATTCTAACCGCAATATATTCTAAATATTTTTGTCCTGAGTAAACTTATTTCATAATAATTTGTGTGATGTCTTAATTTTTTAAGTAACCTAATTTATTTATTTTCTATCAAAAGCATCATTTCAATTGTTTTATTTTTTTATTTTTTAAACGTTGCTTGTGATCATGTATATTGTCTGCAGTTCCTATCTAACAATGCGTTGCTAACTTCTTTACTTAGTTTTTATATGCCATAAGCACGTTATTATTAAAACATTCTCTAACTCGTTATACAATATGTCAATTAAACAATGCGGATATTTTTGCTATTTATTATTTTCGTTATAAAATTAATAGATAAACAATAATTAATTAAATCCCTTAAAATGAATTTCTGTGAAAATATCAGAGTCATAATATCTACTATTTCTTGGGTTTATTTTAAATTTTATTTCCTGAATCACAATATAATATTATGTAGAGATATTATCATTATGGAATATTGCTGTCTCCATTACTGTAAGCTGGCTTATAATTTGGTGAGACCAATTATTCCAATATTTAGCCTTCATATTAGATTATTACAATTTTGCTCTGAGATATGTATTAATATATTCTCTATTCTGAATTGACATATAATATATTGTATGCGTGGATTTAATAATTCGATCCTTAAGGCAGTTTTCGACTTCCACCACCATTTTCTAGATATGTGTGCACTGCGCGGATTTTAACCAGATCCACCAGCAACCAACTAGGTAGCTGGTTATTTTCATTTCTTATGCTTAAAACATTTACTACATATATCGTTTACTTACTCTCAGTATGTAACTATTTAGATTGGATAGAATGAGGATTGCTCAATACGAAAGAGACATTTTTCTTACTGATAGCCTTGTGAATTGTAGCTATTGCCGAATATATTGGAATCCGATATGCTTCTGACATTGCCAAATGCACCCTTGGGACATTTTATTTCAGTCAATTCTTTTCCTCACTCCCTTGTATAGTTCTTGGTTAACTACTAATTTGGCATTTTGCACTTCTTGTTAATGTTAATTTCTATCAATTTGAGTCACACCAGTTTGTAGAAAGATATAGTCATTCTATGTACGTTGTTATATGCTTGGAAAAATATGTCGACATGTGCCTAAAAACGTTAATAACTTCAAGGTTTGCATCGTTTAAGCCAAAGGACCCTTTGATTATATTTGAAGTGCACGGTGTTTCTTTTTAAATTTATAATGTTGTCTTTAAATTAGAAAACATAAAATTGAAACGAATATTCACAAAAGGTAATGAAAACGAATGAACAATTATTAAATTATATAATTTTTATTGAAGGAAAAATTCTATTTTGCTTATAATTTGTTTGGCATCTTAACTTTTTCGATTTAATTAATTAATTGATTTAAAAAATTCGTCAGCGACCGTTAGAACACATTTACGCATTTAGCACAATTCTTCTTAATTGTGAATTAATCTCCATTTCTAGTTAGTATAGCATAAAAAAAGAAAAAATAACTCTAAAAACGTTTAATTCCAATAATAACTCACAAGTAATTTTATTTAATACACATTTGTGTGTTTTAGCTCTTTTACAGTACAACGCTGCTGGTCCCTCCTTGTATGTGCATCTTAAATATTTAAATGCAGTGTGTTTATTACCCACTTATTCAATCAGAGCTATCTGATGCGTTAGTTACACATATAATAAACTGTAATATACTATTCACGCTTGTATGAAATTTCGAGTGTACAAATCAACTTCATCGTCCATTTGATATTAGCAACCGCGTTAAGTAGACTATAATTTTCTACTTGATAAAAAAGATAACTTAATTGATTACGTCTTGAAAATGGAACTCTCACCTCAAAATATTTAACCGGACGAAGATTAGCGTTGATGTGAGGTTAACCCCGGTTTTTTGTTTTTTTTATACTATTTTATATTTCACTGTATAAACATATTTTCCCCCATTTTGCACCCAACGTTCTCTGTCATGTATTCACATGAATGCCTTGAATGATGTGATAGAATTTCAGTTTCTTATTTCTGAGAGAGATCAAGTAAATAATATATCGAGAGTTGATTAATCATCTACTTTTTCTGAAAACTAGTAAATATTTACGTCTTGAGACATCTCCTTGAACGCAAGTGCGCACCCATGACATAGATATCTACAATGTCACATGGACTGTATGTGAAAATATATCCCAGTTCAATGTAAAGAGACAGGTTTTTCTCCCAATTTTAATACTTCTCTTTAAAAACTGTTTTAGTCCGCAGTCCAAATGTTTCATTATAAAAATTTTGTTTAATATGTGTATATTTTTATATATATATACAGTGCTATAAATGGACAAACTACTGTTACACCCTTTTTGTATGATACTTTTATTTTTAATATATAGGGCTCTTTTTAGAAGTTCTAGAAACTGTTTATAGATATAAGTATATACTAATACCTTTAGTTTCCAAAATGCACACGTGTCTGTGTCAGTGTATCAAAATAATATTAATAAATGCGTTTATTTGGACTTTCTGTCGCTTTAATTATTTTTTAAATAGAATTGACATCCTCTATTCAGGGCAGTATATTTCTTAGCCGTGATGTACGAAAAGAATTCTTCCTGTCAGTTACTTTAATTTATGGCATTTATTCAATGTGGATTTTCATATTTCACAAAGAAATAAATACCGAAGTTTATATTTTTAGTTTAATTTTTAACAAAATGTAAGTAGACAAACTATTTTGTTTATCAGTTGCTATGGCAATTTAATAGAACGATATTATTTTGTGTTGAAATGATTGTGTGTTTTCTATATTAAGACTAATTAAATGCTTTTCTTTCATATTTTAATGCGCTTTTCACCTTATAAACGCGATACGTCTGTTATTTTTTCAGGTTCATTGAAGACATTGTTTTAATTTAGAATAGTGGCTTTTGTTCTAAACTTATTTTATGCCATGGGTTTTCCAAAATTTACACTTCATATTCTGTTTAATTAAATTCCTAACTTTTTAAAATAAAAGATAGGTACATATGTGTGTCATTTTATTAGGTAGAAAAATATGGTTGTATTTTACCTCGGCATTTAGTTCCTTATTTATAGGAGGTAATTATTCCACTTTACAGTTATAAGCTGGCTTTCTCCTCTTCCTGCCTAAGAGTATCATTATATTATAATTGAAAATGTATCTGGTTTGTAGGTATAATTTTAATGATATGCTTTCAGTAGTTAAGTATCTAAAACTTCACGGAATGCCACCTGGGTACAACTTCCCTAGAGTTTTGTGGCATAAATTTTGTTCATCTTGTAGTTTAATTATATATGGTGTTTTTAAAGGATATCTGGGGATAATATATTTTTATTTCCAAATCAAAAATTTTACCTAACACAAGTCCTTATACTATATGTACTATGATATGCATTATATCGCCTCATTAAGTCTTTATTTAACTGAAACTTTGAATTTTTAATGGTGTTAACATTTCACACCGTTGTAATTGTATTTCATTATATATATATTTTTGAATACCAGTTTTGAAGAAATTAAATTTATATTGAGTAGCCTATTTAACGGTATGGTTAAGTTATATATATATATTATATACCGGCATATATACAGGCCTGTGATTGTTCCTAAAATTCTTAAAAATAAGTTATTGACATGAAAATGTATTTAAAAAATAGGTTCTTAAAGTTTAACATAAAATATTGGTAAAATTGTCAAGAATGTCACATCCTTAAATTTTAATAAGTGTGTCGAATATCAAAATATTTATTTTCAACTGATTTTAAAAATGTTCACTTGGTTACATTTTGGTTAAAAAATGCTAATACCTAGGTACCTACGAAATCAATTTTAATTTATCGTGACATAAAGATGCACATGACGTTATCTGTTTTGTGACTGTACGCGAACTTTAATTTTTACCCGTATATAATTTAAAATGTATATTTTTTGAAACCACAAAAAAGCAAGTTGTGAAACAATGTGATGCTCACATTCGCTACTTGGACAATAAATAGCATCACAGGTCTCCAAACACGATATTTATCATTTTTGTTTTTGAACATGCAGATGCACTTCAAATAATGAATGAAAGGCCAAATGTAAACAAGTCCATCTTTATTAATGTTGACGCAGTTGTTAAATAATGATGTTCTCCTGGTTTACTGATGGATTTCTGCAACCAATGCTATCAATAATTAATGCATTTCGAAAAACTTTGAATGACTTTAAACACTAGGAATTTCTGCAGGATATTTTTTCCATTTTTATGTACAATGAATAAAAAAAGTATAAGGTATAATAAAAAGATAATAAACGTATTTAGCCCACAGAGAAGACAAAAAATTGATAGATCCTGAGAAATAGACATTTGCAAGTTGTGTTAAAATGCGCTGGACCACTGGAAATTGTACTGGTTGTCTATACATCAAACAATTTGATGCCCTGAAAAATTTCTAGAGAATATGAAAGATACTAATGTCTCAAAAACTACAAAGTACAATAGAATTCAAAGCTTTTTAAAGTTGCCATGATCACTTGTATACAATACATTATTTTACACACATGTTTTGCAATACATACAATTGTTGAAATAGGCTGGATTTTTGCTTAATGATTTTCTCAACCAATTTCATGTAAAAAACTTCATCTATGCACTCTACCAATCATTAATTGATCTTATACACAAACATTTCCCTTTTATTTTTGAAAAGTTAAATTATTGATGTTAAAGTGAAGATTTGAATAATTGAAATGTCAATAAAAGTGAAACTAATGACACGATTCAACAATGTATTGGTGAACTATGTAAAAGTACATTAAAGTAGAATTTCCTGGCTTATGGTCAGAAACTTTTCTGGAGAGATATTAAATGTCTATTAAAAATCTAACAATGTACCTTTGCAAGATAATATCTTCAAGAAATAGCATTTTTAATCTATATTATCCTGATATGCGGTTTCTGCCAGAATAATCAGTCATTTTACTCAAACCATTAGCTAAAATGTGTCATATATCATTCCTAAATCATCCTTTGAAACTTTAAGATAAAGAATTATTTTCTCAGTATTACGATTCCATTCAATTTCCATAAATACTACTAATCTAATGTTCTGAAGTTAAAAACATCTTCTAGACTTGTTCATTTTCCAATATTGTCCAGTTTTTTATGGTTTTGTCACAGAAAAGTTGACCCAAAGAGAGGATTCAGTTTTAAAAACTAAACGTTATAAGCGATTTTCTTTGTTTTCGGTATTCTTGTTAAATTTTCTATAAATTTATCACAATATCTACTAAAGAAGTTTGAGTTTGAGTTTTATAAGATTGATACTCCTAAAATTTCAATAAAAAATCTTTAAAAATTAGCCCGTATATACCTATGCATTACTATAAAGTTTCTAATATAATAGCTATTATATTTTATAAACGACATTTTTCAAATTCGCCGATTTATATGTATGTATACAATTTTTTTTTTAATTTTGTGTATAATAATATACTATACCCCACTGGATACTCAGTTTCACTTTATCTACTTAGCTTACAAATTTACAAATAGACTATAATATTGTTGTGGATAGCATCGCTTATTGCAAACAGGCACTTTGGGCAGCAAGGTTGTGTCTCGCGTTCAATACGTATATCAATTTATTCCAAATTAGGATTTAAATAATGTTTTCTCTGTTTTTGTAATACGACTCCTCTTTTCCTATCTAACGGTGCTATGGTTTCTTCATTGAGCTTCTATTCAAGTGGTTATAACGGTGCTATGGTTTCTTCATTGAGCTTCTATTCAAGTGGTTATCTTTCTGTGTTCCTTTTTGCATAAATTGCGCAATCATAAAACGAATTTGTTTCCGGTAAGATGAATAGAGATTTGATTATTACGATAGAACTAGATAAGCTGAACTAGGGTAAACCGGTCAAACTGGCTATAGAAACTATTGCATGACACTATAATTCTGACTCTACTTTTAATGACGCAAGTGGATTTTCTGTACCTGCAGATACTATCTACTATATGAATGAAACGTACTGACTTAATCCAATTACGCGTAAATATTCGGCAAGACTTTATCGACGAGTGAAAAAATCAAACGGATGAACTTTGCACTATTATCGAAATGCAATCTATGGAAATCGATCTACTTTAAAGATATACGAAACCATACACGCAAATAAATAAAACCTTTCAATGTCTGTAATAGACTGGTCTTCCTGAAAAGGATTGTAAGAGCTACCTTCTATTTCTTTCGATTAACCAATCAATAGTTTGAATATCACAGATAATAAACTACACTAAAGTTTCAAAAATATTCGAATGAGAAACATATTTCAAAATAAACCACGCCCAATTATAATATAACTTGAAAGGTTAAACGTTCGAGAAATGTACTTCTCTTAGATGGATAAATTATTGATTTCTTAAGCATTGACAGTCAAATGTTTCATTAAATGAAATGAAATTAATGTACTTGTGTGTTAATTAATTTCAAATCTTCATTTAGTGAAGTTTTGGATTCCTTATCTTTGACTGTCACCCAATTTACGAGACTAATAACTATAGTTACGATAATTTCTTATTTAAAAAAGACAAAACTAAGGAAGAAATTCACAACGTTTGGAAAGATTGCGCAAATTAAAACAATACCCGATGATAGTTTAAGTATTTTGTGGTATTTTACTTTTGCCTCCACTCCCCTTCGTGCTCTTTTTTGTCTCAGGTTGTGGCGGTGCTAGTCCCACATCCAGCTCGGGTAGCTCCGGTGGCGCCGACATATGTCGCGACTTCTTGCGCAATGTCTGCAAACGGGGCCGTCGATGCAAGTACCGCCATCCCAATCCCGACCAGTATGAGGCATTTCTCAATAGGTAAGTGGAGTACCTACTTTATATACAGATTTGCTCCTCAGACCATAGAAATGTAAATACTTATAGAGATAATGGGCATATCATAATGCACCGTGCAATTTTTACACCCTATTAGAGAAATCTAGCTGATGGAAGAGTAACGAATCTAAGAATAGAATATTATTTCTATGCAGCTTAAATTATAAATATTTTGCATTGTATCTTTATAACATTCAAAACTAAAGAAATTATTTTTTAGATCTATAAATAGAAAGTCTCAGTTATTATCAAATTTTCAAGCTGTTTGATTTTAACTGTTTTACATATTATATATAGCGTACATCTTTATACTTAAATTAATCCAATCGCAATGCTGAGATAATTATCTATTTGTAAGTTTGAACCTGTGACCAATAATTTCTAGATTTGTATAGTACACTCTGGTAATGCATGATTGCACTTTACCCTTATATTAGAACAAAGAAAAATTTGTTTCCTCATGGAGCAACGAGATTTTTTCTCAAAAATGCTGTTTTGTGATTGGAAAACTTATATTTTTCAGTCAAGAAAGATGTGAATGTGTCTGGCACCGTCTCTATCAAAATTTATATCTCTTTGCTTTGGGCACTTCTTAATAAACATGTCTCCTATAAGAATAGTCTATAATTGATCTTAACTTTTATTGTTTAATTATCTAGACCTATGGTAATAGGTCGTTAGCTACTTAGCTAAGCGAACTACTTAGTATGACATTATAGGATAGTTGGAAATTGGGTGTTTTCAAACAGCTGCAGAGAAAAATAAAAATCGATTTAAACATTGAGATGTTATATATAACAACCCCCTCATACATCTATCTGGTGTGAAAATGTAATGAAAATCGGTTCAGTAGTATAGAAGATTTAGCACTTCGAAATGTAGCATTTTTGGAACAATTCTTTCTTCCTCAGATTGTCAATTAATAACGAACTTTTATTATATCTTTAATTTTATCTAATTTATTTGTAACTTCGTACGCTAATACAGTGAAACGAGAGCAGAACTTATGAACGTTATATTGGTATTTAAAATATGCTATACTGCTATTTTTTCACTGTAATGTGAACTTTGTTTAAGTTCATCCATTTTTACTGTATAGTCTGCGCTATGGTTGCTTCACAATTTTTAAGACTTAAACTTCAGTGTTTATTGTGAAATAAGTTTTCAAATTCTTGTCAGTTTAAATTAATATCTTCCATTTGATGAAGCAAATTATAAAAAATTTCTAAAGTTAGATATTTGTAAATAGTTATTTAAATTATAATATAAAAAGGGGACCCTTGATTGATCTCAACTTAAAAGAACTGAGTAAGTGACCCAATAAATGACCCGAATTAACCACAATCATACAATCGATTTTTCCAACGCCATTGTCCTCAGTCAAGAATCCAAGTACCGCATATTAATTGCATTAGAGAAATATTTCATCTCAGCCTCTTGTGATTGGTTAACGGCTATGTGCGCATGTGTTAAGTTTGTACATACTCTTTCTATAACTTGGTTCATTATTTAATTTACTTCCTTTGACAAAGGTGGGCGTCGGCTCGCAGAAATATATCCGATCATTTTCTCAGTTCTTTTACTTTGCGTTCGATCAAAGGTCTCCTTTCTATATAATGATTCCAACGTACAACCCTGGTGTGTTTTCCAATTGTTTCATATTAACGCATCAAGATAATTTTGATACCTTATGCCTTTAATAATGTAGTAAACTATAACTGTTCAACTAACTTATTTTTGCAGTTTTTGTTTTGATCCTTTTTTATGTAGATATATACTAATATGGTATTTGATATTTTTATTGTTTATTTCATGCTACTACAAACCCTGTAATTGAAATCTTCAAATACTTGTTTTAAGATTCACTGTATTTTTTTACCAGGTAAAGTAGGCTGTTTAATTTTTTATTGCCGATTTTACATTTATTATTCTTATTTGAGAAATGGCTTTAATAAACTTGTTTTTTAATAAAAAATCTTCAAGGATCTTAAATGTAAGTAGATATGTCATTATTGATGGCTAAAATCATAATTTGTAATATTTTAAAATTATATTCAATTTTATCGCGATTTTCTTTTATATTAATAATTGTCTGAACCAGATAAAAACCTAATAAAGTCAAAATAGCGCTGTATTCCTGTACTGTTTTTAATAAAAGTTTGATAGTATGAAATCACCACTTTACAATTTTTATAATTATTTTAAATTATCCCGCCATTTTATTTTTATATTTTATGTTAATTTTTTTTGTAATTTAACTTTACGACAATTTTGTTTTTACTTGATGAAATTTCTTTCTGTGTATATATAATATTTGCGCATACAAACTTGTGTTCTAGTATTAGAATAATATAGTTTTAATGTCTAGTAATACATTATAGAAACAATGTTCAGTTCCTAGTCCGGAAAAATGAAAACCAACTACCTGTGTGACATGCATGCTTGACATTCTAATGACTGAATATCCAAGATTCCAAATTTGAAGCCTTTATCAGCCTTGGTGTATTACTATATATGTGTATTAATATTACATAATTTCTTGGAGAAGGAAGAGTAGATATTGCTGATGTTATGTACTGCATGCTGAGATTCATTAAACAGCAAGTCCGGCATATTGCGTGTATCAGGTGTCTATTCATATGCCCTTTATTCTATTGATATATATTTAATTGTCCCTATAAAGATGCCATAGTATTAGGAGTGAGTAGGAAATTGCCAATATGGAAATATCTGCTAATGCTATCATAATACATTGTAATATGTTTCTTACGATTGCTTATTAGTGTTTACTGTATTTAGGTGTGTGTATACCTATATATTTTATATGAAAACTTGTGGCTTTTGATGCCCTGGATTTAATTTTGCTTTGTAATAGAAGTGTGATAAAATATCCTAGTATCGATTGTTTCTACCTACATAAGAAATATTAATTTTGCGATTTCACCTTGCCTTTGGAATGACAAACTTGCTCATTATAATGTAGAAATAAATGTGCTTTGTACCTACTGAAACGCTTACAATTATTATTTCTTGTTTTTCAATGTGCAACTTATTTGTATACAGTTGTATACAAATATATTATGTTATTGCTATTTATTTACCTATTTTGTGTATTTTCAAACGAAATTTATTTGTTTGAACACAAAAGTCTCGAAAAATTACTAGCTATGAATATTGCAATAATGTATGCTATATATTCGGATAATCAGACAGTTTTCATCACTATAATAAAAATATTATTCTGCATGCTGTTGCATAACTAAACACGAGAATGTAAATTGTGTTTTTCTTATTATAAAATGTTTATTGTATTATAACAGATTTGAATTAACAATACCCTTTCCCCTTAAAATAATATTATTAGGCTATTAGTAAATTTTATTCTATATTTTCCATTTTTACATATTGTAATTTAATTTTTTTATTCGTTTTTTGTATTATAGAGCTTCATGCTTTTTGAAATAATCACTTAAAGCATACTTTATTCATCCTCAAACGTTTTACAAGACGACTATATCGAAATTATACATCAATAAACTGTACTATCAAGTTGTCATTAATGTTAAGTATAAAATAGATATACGATTAGCTCATCCTTACCTGCAGGCATTCGTGATCGTTTAATAATTTATTATTATTTAAAACTATTTATGTATGTATATATAATCAAACTTGGTGTAATTTTTTCTAGGTAATTTTTTTATAAGAATTTGATATAAGTAAAGAACCGTTTAACGTTTGTGCTCTGTCTATTTAATTATACAGGGCACCTGGTGCCAAATGATTCTTTTGAGTTATAAGGTTATCTGAATTGTTCCTCATATGTCGATAGATATTTTTTCGATTAGATTAGCTCCAACATTTCTCATTACTTCTATATATATAAGGAGGATTTTATTGTTTCTTTTACTTACTCCTTTATACTTCGCGCAGCTGACTAATACGTGATAAATAATATCTATTTTGTTTCTAAAAGTAGTTTTAATATAAATTTCTGAATTATTTTTAAATCTTGGATTGACTCAAACTATTTTTTTTTAATGTAAATAACATAAACGTCAAATGGTTTTTACAAGAAGTGTCTTCAGAACTGGATCTACATATATTAATTGTTATATTTAATACACTACATCTAATAGTATCATACTAATAGTCGGCAAAATGTTTTAAATGATCAACATCGAAACAATTTGTTTGACTTTAATGCACAATATTTTAATAAACTAAAACTGTTTCCAGTTATTGTTTTTAATTTGAGTATTGAATTTCAATATGCTGTAATAACTGCCTTTAAAATGTGCTTATCGACTTTTCTATCTCTGTTTGTTTCTTTATTTTTACTGCTTCTCCTGACAAGCTGTTCGTTTAATTAAACTCTTTTTTAACTCTTTTACCTATATGTAAGCAAAAACAAAAAATAGCTTTAAAGGAGACTCACTATGTTTTAAGATTTCTTATTAAGTTTTATATTAGCATAATAACAGTTTGCTAGGTTTAAACAATACTGTTTGTTCTTCTTCGTACTGATTGTAATCTCTATATTAGAAATATGAAAGTAATAATTTAAATGACATTATTTCTTTTACAAATGTCGCATTTAATACCGTTTTATTTATATTCAACTTCTATGTCGCCTCTCTCAAATAGAGAAATCTGTAAATTTTTAAATATATCATATTTTTCGATCCAGTCCTGCTGAGCATTGTCATTGATATAAAAATATTTGAATCACCAAATTTAAAATACTTGGTCATTTACTTAAAGCTTTGTAACTGTTCTTGTATAATTATGGACTGATTTTTCTATACTGATTGTAGCCAAAAAGCGTTTTCTGGTTAAAATTGAAATATTTCAATTTCTAATTTAATCAGATGGATGGAATTTAAAGAGTTAGTTTCACACTAATAAAACAGGTTACTAAAAGTACCTTAGAGAACTAGATAATACTTTTTGACCTAATTAGTACTTAGCCAGTGTATACAAATTTGACTAAAAGTTTTGTTTTCATTAAATCGTTGGTACCTATTGTATTCAACTGCAAAATCAGGGGATGAAAGCTACTAAGAAGACGCAATTAGGTTGAAACGGTATCTAGTCCTCCATACTCTGCTAACTACCTACGATACTCGTATAGTTTGAAACCAACGATTTAAATATCTGAAGTATTTCTTTGTAGTTATAAGTATACGGATTTTCTCGCATTTTTGACTTGTACATTATATGGAACAAATGATGGCAACATTAATTTTGCAAAGCGCCGAAAGGATAGTTACAGATTATCAAACCAATAAAATGCAAATTTCTATTTATGAGTTGATGAGTATCATTTGGTTAACACTGAATTCTTTAGGTGTATTAAAAACAGATCACATATATTTAGCCGTAAGACATAGTCTCATGTTAAAAGAAAGCTTACCGTTATTTTTGTTATGAAATTATTTGTTTCTCCCTCTGTTGTAGGAATTGGTCACAGAGTGAGCTAACTTTCTGTCACGACTTTCAAAATACCGGCTGCCATCGTGTGGCCTGTCGGTTCATCCACTGCACCCGCGAGGAAGAGGAGGTGTACAAGCAGACCCGTCACTTGCCTCTCAGCCTCCTCTCGGGGGGCGACCCACTTAGTGTCGCTGGGGGTGCCCATCTGCCCGGGGGAGGCGGACCGTGTGGTGGAGGTGCTTTTGGGGAGTTGCAGGGAGGGCTGCTGTTAGAACCTGGCAGTGGCGGCATCCCGGTCTGTAAGGTAAGAGGGGGAAGGGACTGTCTTACTGGAACATCGAGACTAACTGAAACCTTCGAACTTTTTACTTACAATATTAAAAATGTGTATTAATATTATTATAAATTTCCCTTTTCCATTATCAAAGGTAATTATCCATAAGAAAAGTGTCAAATAATGAAATAATTACGTATGAAGTAAATTATAAAAGGTTATCAATTATCTTATCTATGGTTAAGTTAACTTGTCATATAGAATTCAACTATGCTCAACGCAAAAGTAAATATATACGACGTTTATGTGTACACTTATTTTTGCGCGTTTCGTCGCCTTTGGTGTAAATGGCCTAACTTGACTTATATTAAGAATCTGCTTTTTCATTGCTCCGCCTTCATGCCACACTCATATTTTGTTGAGCACTTGTAAAATACGAGACAATGGGCTCATAAAAGCTGGACTATATTTGCATTATTCCACAGTCATGTTAATGTTAAGATATCGTTTTCTTTCTTTTATAGCTAGTAACTCTCTCAATATGACACTTCCGCAGATTATGATGTCAACTTTGCCAATCATGCTGTCCATTTGATGTTTTCAATATTTTTAATGTTGCATTGTCCACCTTATGCGTGTCTTACTAAACAGTCTTATTCCCCCAGTCGCCATTCTCCCACTTCTAAGGTTTATTTCCTGTTCCCTTTCAGTATCTCCCTTTTACCTCTTACATCGCTTGTTGACATGTCTGTCATTATTATTTCTTCTCTTGAACAAGCTGTTCGCGTCATTTTTCTCCCCTCAGTTTCGCTCGTCAATGAGTGTTCAACCGAGGGCACTTTTAGTATATACCTTTCTTTTCTGCCTCGTCTCTTCAGTTTTTATCGACGTTGTCAACTTAAAACAATAAGTAGAAGAGCGTTTATAGAGGGAACAGATTTAACGCTTTCTACACGTCAATACTGCAGTACTGGGTGGCAAGCGAGTCCTTGGAAACCAATTTCCGCAAGGATAAGTCAACGTATTAACGATAAAGCCTCTTATTGACCAAAATATCTTAATTCTGCCAGCATCAATACCTTTACTGTTTTGAATTGTTGTCTTGATTTCCTTTAAATATTCTAGATAAAGGTTTAATATCATTTTTAGATTAATGAAGAGCAAGCTATAGTGTATACATATATACACGTTTTAAATTGAGTAAAAATACGTTTAAGTTAGTTTATTTTTTTAGTATTACTCAATTTCATTTTGTTTCTGTTATTATTTGTTTAACTTTTTCAGGTTAATGAGCCTTATTATATCTATATAGAAATGTACAATAATCATGTACCATTTTAAGATGATATATTTATTCTTTGTAGTTGGCATTCGTCTTGTTCTAAAAGCAGTCATTACTTCAACGACTTTAAAATTAAACTTGTGAACAAAAATAATTCTATCTAAAGAATACGTCATCTTAATGGGCCGGGAGATGCCATATTGAAATTGTTTTGTGTAGTTACCTATTTCAGTGCTGGTACACCCTGCGTTAACGCTGAGCGTTATTTCTGAGATTTTCAGCGTTATGCGTTATTATTCACATCTCAGCGTTATTTTTCACACCTCA
>JAYRBW010039560.1:0-11739 GCA_036023295.1 Invenusta paracnida
CGGAAATGTAAACATCGATAAAAATAAATGGATGATACCTGTGTAAATAAAATCAATGACAATAGTATTAAACACTTGAATGAGAAGGCAGAAATACTACATTAATATAATGAATATAATATACAATATATGTACATGCGCATATTAATATTAATAATTAACTCTATTCAGATAACATATTTTTTATATTAATAAAAATAGATTGAAAACTGTTCCAATAAGTAATCTAATGAATAATTATGAACTTAGAATAAATAAATCCTATTAAAAGTTGTAGATAACTGAAATACTAATCTGGAAATTATAATGGTCAATAATATTTATGCTTTTACGTAATTTCTATCGGATTTATAGATAGTCAGATAAAATTAAATTTAAATCAATGCCAATAATAAAGTTTTGGTAAATTGGACAAAACTAATTTCAAAATGATGTGGCAAAAACAAAATTATGTCAATTATTGATTAGTAATAATTAATAATATCAATTTGCTTTCATTTTTAAAGCATTGAGTATAATTTTTTTATTGTTTATTGACTATATAACCAATGGCAGCTCTCTGAAATTGAATTTCGGTTAAAAAAATAAGGAAGAGATAAATCTGAGGGAATAGAACTTTGATGTGTGAATTTGAACATTATTGGAGTGATATTTTTCATCGCAGAATTTAATGTCTTATTATCGGTGAAGCGTCTAGACGTAAACCCTGGGAAGTTTGATAAATACGAGATCTTTACAGAAGAATTGTAGATTATCCATGAGAGCTTAAGCTTTTGAATTTATCACTGCCACTGCGAATTATATCTTTTAATTCAAATGAAATCGCAATCTACAATTTTAGAGTATTAAAAGTACTAGCAAGTTCTGCTATAAATTGCATAATTGTAGTCTAATTAAATTTCTAAACGACTATTGGTGTTTAAATAATATAATATATTTAATAAATATAATAAATGTGTAATAATTTTAAGCATATTGCAGAAAATATTATAACATATAGATTACAATTTTAGTATCACTAAAAGCATTCAGAAATAAAACAAATATTCCACATTTTACAAATATAGCTACGGATATTAGAAAGTATGTAATTAATACAATTTTAACATGTAATCCTTGTCATGCCTCTAGGCATATTAACAATATATAAATATAGATAATGTATAATAATTTTAAGCATAAAGCTCAAAATATTATAACAAATAAATAAATAAATAAAAGCCACGGATATTAAAAAGTATGTAATTAAATAAAGTCAAGCAATTTTAACATATAATCCTTATAATGCCTACTAGACATATAATGACTAATTAAGTTTTAATATATAAACCTCAAGTAACTTTTTGTATAATTAATTCTTGAAGCATATTTTAAATAATTTCCGATAATGTTTTCTTAAGCTATTTACAATTTATTTTTTATATACTTCCATTATTTTAATTAAAATATAATACTTTTTATTTCATATAAAAAGCTTAAACATAATATTTTAAACTAAAAAATTATAGTAAAACTACAGTAAAACAGTAAAATTATATGTGAATCCCTTTTTCAACACATTATTTCTAGATTGATAATTTTGATATTTTTTATTAATACTTATGCACAGGTATTTTAATTTACCAATACTACGTTCACAATTACATTTTTAGATCACACATTTTTAAAGTAATATTATTACTTCAATCGGAAGTAAATTTCTAGAGATTTATGATAGAAATTAGAACTTGAATATTGATTACGATAATTGTTATAGGACGCTTATTTGTACATTTAAATGAATTGTGTAACGATGTAATTATTAATTTAAGAATATTGATTTATATTCATACTCTAGGTTTGAACAATGTTACACATGCAATTAATTATTCTAAACAATATAATATATATACGTATATATATGTATATGTAAGAAATTGCTCAGTGTATTAAGTGATATTGTAGCAGTGCTATCTGAAAATCCCTCCTGTTCAATTTGATAGATAGTATTTTTAACCTTATACGACTGTTTGACAGGAATTGTTCGTGTGTTGCTTTAGTAAATACAGTGTCATGCATATTTATGTTTACCTACAACCAAGAAAATCTATAAACTATATTTGAACTACATTTATCCGTACCAGGAATACCAATCGTTACTAATTTCGAACAAACCCATTGCAAATATCCAAAGTTTTGAGATTTTCTAACTTTCAGCTAACAATACAGTTAAAAATGCAATTTAAAAATAGACCACATTATTGTATATTATTTTCATTATCGAGAAATCCATGGAAAATTCCTTTAACAGGAACTTTAAATTTTTCTAAGAACCTGTAGTGTTAAAATTTATATTATAATGGGGGCGTGGTAGCTCAGTTGGTAGAGCGGATGGCTGGTGTGCCAGAGGTTCCGTGTTCGAGGCCGACCCGAGACACTTTACCCACCTCTAGCTAGTGTGCGCTAGTCGGTGTCAGCAGGTACTCTACTCCGCAGATACAATTGCGTGAGAATAGTAATTGGACATAAGTCCACCTGTTCAGAGATTCCTATACTGTACATTATCTAGCATAATAGCAGTGGAATAAACATAACAAAAAAATAACAAATAAATCATTGTTATTATTGTAATATCAATTAATTATTATTGTAGACATCGAATAATAAAAAATTATTGATATTATGGAATTTTGGCAAAACAAGGGTTTATGGAAGTTGATTGAATATGAGTCTAATTTAAGTCATACATGTTTAAGGGATTCGACTGTCACGTCCTGCTAAAATAATTTTTACAAAAGCTTTGATTAGGTTACTAAAACGGAATAGATTTCAAATTATTAATTCGCTTGAGAACGGAGGAGATCTACTTTCTTTTATTAAATATATTACGTAATCTGTATCCACCCACCATTTACTGTTTTCTACATTGCGAACATATTAAATTAGACAGTTTTCAATTTCATTAGGTACTACATTGTTTACTGATGAAATTTTGCATACTAATTGGATAAAAGTTAAAATATTAAAAATATTTTTTAAAATATAGGCACACCTATACTCTATACATACATATGTATATATACAAATTTTATATACTTAAATTGCATCAACATTTAAATATACCTAACAATAAAAATTAAAAATACATGTATTCTTCATAATATGTTTTACTTGTGAATATGTATAATCGGAAATTTGAAAATGCTGTTAGATTCCAAAGATAACAATGTATATTTTACTTGAAATGTAAAATTTTATTTGAAAAATTTAAAGCTATAGAGTGATATATATTAACAAAGCTTTAACTATAAACAATCCAATACTATTGGTGACTAATTAATTATTTACATGAATAAGAATTGATGAAGTGAAAAGGTATTTGAGATTTTGGTGGTCATTAATTTGGTCACGCGATAATAATGTCAACACAGAAATTAATCCATTATCATATATATACAAATATGCATATAAAGTAAAACAAATATCTATGTGTCAACATTATACACAAGTGAACATTTTTATGACCATGAATACCAATATACCTATTCATAGAGATATAGCTAAAACCATAGAGTAATAATAGACAGAGATTCAACTCTTATTGATTCTGTATGCAGTTCAATAGTATACTATTTCCGTATACCTGATAGCTGATGCAAAATATTGTATTAAAAACTGAGATCAATTGAATCGTGACTGTATGTAGTAAAACAGCTTGAGATATACAGGCAATAAATTATTTATTATTGACAACTTAAGCATGTTAAAATTGTATGAATATATATACTTGTTCTTAAAATTAATTTAATCAAATTATTTAATACTACTTTTTCCATACCTATTTACATCAACTTTATTAAAATAAAACGATTTTTTATATACGACAATTTACAGCGGGATTTATATGAAATCAAAAAGAGTTGAATCTCTGTCTATTATTACTCTATGGCTAAAACTTTCCATCTCAGTTAAACCTTTAACATCACAATATAATCTGAAGTATATCTAGATAGAAATTGTATGGATTTTATAAATCATTTTCGCTTTCAATTTCAAACATTTGAAAAATGTTGATAAAGTTGTTCAGGATATTTCTTCAACAAATCAAATTGAATTCTCAGATATTAAGTGCAATACTTAAGAACTTAGTCAAAATAATCTTATCTGATAGATATTTAATATTTTTGAATATTATAAGCAATAATGCCTGCTTCATTCGATTGACTGATCATTTCCCAAGTTATAAACTAGTTTAAAATTATTTTAAAAGTCAATAAATCACAATCGATATAATATACTTCTATCGATATATGTACATGCATTTGTAATCAATAAATGTTTAAGTTCAATACCATAGAGCATAGGATAATTAAACACAGATTGTTGACTCTTATTGATTTCATATACATCGCGCTGTAAATCGTCGTATATAAAAAATCGTTTAATTTTAATAAATTTTATGTAAATGGGTTACAAAAAAGTGGTATTAAATATTTTTATTAAATTCATTTTAAGAACAAGTATATATATTGATACAATTTTAACATGCGTAAGTTGTCTATAATAAATAATTTATTGCCTATATGCCTAAAACTTTTGTACAACATAATCTGTTTAACTGCTGTCAGTTTTTAAAACATTATTTTGCAAAAGCTTTCGGGTACCAGCATAGTAGTATTGAACTGTATACAGAATCAATACGAGTGAAATCTCTGTATATAATTACTCTATGCCATAGAGTAAGTAAACATTGCTTAATATAACTACTCTACGTTCAATACCTACTTTTTTTAATTTTCGATGATAAATATCTGAAAAAATCAATATTTCATCTTAAACATTAGACCTAGATTTTAGTAATATAATAAATATTAATGTACAATTCATCAATTTTGACTATTATTATTTTGACTACATTAATGTAATTAAATTAATTATTAATAGAAATTACTCTACCTAAGAAATATTTTAAAATTATTTATATAAAAATATTATATATTATATGTATACCATTAACAATCAATTAATAGTAATTAATTTAAAATACTTATTTCTATAAAGAATATTATGAAATATTTTGTTGCATTAGCATAATATTAATTTTTGATTTTAAAACGTCTTTTAATTTAATTGGAAATTATTGATGTCAATAACACACGATTCTAAAAGGTTATCATCGCTATTTTAAGTATCGTTATAATATGCTTTTGATAAAGATTAAATCCGACTCCGTAAATACATTTGTTTTATAAAAAAAGCCTTTCGTCCGATTTTTCTGATTCAAATAATAAACAAGCGCAACCTTCTTTTTAAATGAAGATACTATTTGTTCTCTATTTATCCTTGCAAAGCTCTTTGTTTTCTTGAAACCGGAATCATACTTTAATAATTCAAAAATTGTGATTGATCATATTTTGTTGACAAATAATAAAGGATATATTATCCACCGTGAAGACTATTTTATATACATATAACAAATTACGTCGTCCTCAATCCATCTTTGACGCAGGGTCCTTATTTAGCCGACTGGATTAGACAGCAGTATTTTCAAATGTAGGTATGTATATAAATAGATTGTATTCAGTCTCTATAGCTCAAATAAAATTTGCAATTTTGTAAATATTCATATTTCCTTTTAAATACAAACAAGATATAATTATATTTAATTTTTGAAATGCATTTTATATTTATACATACGAAATAGTCTTCAAAAGGAGTATTAAATATAATATATAATTAACTTGTTTCGCATGCAATATTTTATTTCTCCACTTTTCAAAACAGTTGAAAATTACAAATGAAACACAATATATCCAACATATCTTCAATGATTATTATAATTAGTTTAAATCGTTCAATATACTTCGTATACTTTGAATAGAAATTTGTAATTTGTAGCTCTAAAAATTTCTATAGAAATATAAATTGTTTTATTGTACAGGTTTGAGATGTAGTTTTCCGATCTCTATCTATTTTTTTTAGTGAAGTATTGATTTTAACTTTATTTTATATTAAATAAAATTGTAAACCTATGTCTAAAGTATTGATGTTTAATTTTAATTAAATGGATTATAGTGGCAATTTGTAAATATACAAGTTCATTGGGTTTAAAACTGCGTTTGGACGTACATCTATAATATATCCTGGCAGTATAATATCATTTATTTTTTATAGATTTTGTCGTAATAAAAGTATGTTACATGTATATACTTTTTCTATCCCATGTTAATAAGATTAGTATCGCGTATAAACACATTTGCAACAGATGTCTTTTTTCGTGAACCTGATGGCGCATTATTGTCAATATTTCAAACTACATATATACTTTACACCTTGAAAATATATAATACCAATCAGTATGAAAATATGCCCCTTCCAATGATAGTTTTATTCAATCCTAACATATGTTCTACCCACTAGATATAACTTTGTACGATACTGTATTTCATGACCTCGTTAAATTAAATTTTCAGTAAAATGTAGGTTTGCTTCTGTTATGACATTATCAACTATTCTCTTAGATTTGATTTTCTTTAATAACTATTATTGTTTATGACTGTTCTTTTTATTAATTATTTTTATTTTCATAGTCATCGATTTCTTATCTACATAATAATGCTATAATATATCTATAACTGTTATTTTCATTCAATTATTATGATTTATTAATAGATATTTGTTGTACTTTAAAATAATTTTTTAGCAAAAATAAGTAAACATTGTTGGCAATGATTGATTTTTACAGAAGCAATGAAGCTCACAGAAATACATGACGTTTAGTTATTAAATAATAAGATAATTTATATAAAATAGTAAATAATAGTACAATTTATACCATTGCAAAGAATTTTTTTTTATTTTTTGCTTTCATATTTTTATGAATTTTTCAGTTAAGATATACAATTATGTTACTTATTAATTGATTTTTAACAGTAATCATTGTAACAATAAATCTTTGTGTCTTTTTTATATCAATCTCCTTATAGGCTGTACTATATCATCATTTTAGCATGTTTCTATTGAGGAGCTCATTTCTTGCGCTTCAATTTTGCCACGTGGTCGTTTATATTTAGATTAGATATAAGTATTAAAGACTCATAAACTATAAATTCATCATATAAATTTATTCAAAAATAACAATAATAGATAACTTACATTATGGCCGATTAAAATAGAAAGAAAAAATTGGCTATAATATCAAATTTTTAGTTATAGAAATCAATTAAGAAACATAATCATAGACAGGCATTGTATAAAATGAATTTTGACTCCGAATTTCTCCTCTGCTCTGTGATAATTTTGGCAAGATACAGCTACTGATTAATATATTAAAAAGAGCGTATTTACCACTGATCGTTTGATTTCCATTTAAAAGCTTTGAACCGAAAGTACCTGTTAGATATGTATGTATAGTTAAGCTAAATCTAAATGTCATTTTTCAAATATAATTTTAAACGCAGTTAATTCACAATTTCATTATAATTGTTAAAGTCATAATCATGTATTTTTTACCCAGTCCTTGTTTTACAGTTTGAAAAATTACCTAAACTCGTATGGAGAAACCCTTTTTCAGCATATAAATGTATTTTTTACATTTAAATTTGAACAACACAGAAAGGTTTGTTTGTTAATGTGTGTTTTTCTGTGTAATTATCAGTTACAGTTTCAAACATTAGTATATTAGATGCTATACATTTTACTCTTTTCTGAATATTTATCATATATTATTTGTAATAATAGAAATTTAATATCATCAAGTAGATATCATACTTAGATTTAAATAATCCATATAATATGTATAATATAGGTATATAATTCTTTACATAGTTAGTATTTAATATATAAAGTAGTATAGATAAAAAATGTGCATTTTAAAGATATAGTTTTAATTACGTATACGTATATAAAAACACAAAAATTACATGCGATATTCAGTAAGCCATTCACAATATACATTGTTAAAACTTAAATGATAGATATTTGTAATACTATTAATCACCATTTACAAAGTAACATATTATTTTATCATAGATAATAACATTACAATATATAATTGTCTAAATAAAGAAATGTGAATAAATAGGAGTAGCTTTATTAGTGTTTACAAGGGGGGTGGTAGTTTTATTATATGGTGTTATTTTTGTATAATTGAATAGCAAGAAATAATTGGAAATATTTAAGGATTAAGTAAGATAATCTGATTAAATTAATCTAACATCCATTCCAAAAGGTAATAAATTTTGTTTCGTCTTCTTATACAACACTAAACCTAGCATTTTCCAAGCATCCCAATCTTCTGAGAGACGTTCTTCCAATTTTTCTAAAGTTTCATAGAGTACTTTTTCCATCCGAAAGTGTAATCCATTAACATGAATTTCCAGATCTTCAATACGATTCTCCTTTTCCTTAATAATCTTATCCCGCAAACTAATTTCTCGCGCCATCTGCTCCTTTGTCTTAGTAAGTTCACTACGCAGTTTATGCAATCCGTTTTCCAACTCTTTAACCTTTAGAATTGTAAACTTCTGAAGAACTTTATACTGTGTGTTCATACTCGAGGAAAAATCGTAAAAGTCCTTTTCAACGATGGTAAGATCACTCTGCAAATGCGCATTTTCGGTTTCCAAAACTTCTCGTTTGTTTGTATTCTCTCTAGCCCGCATCCGGCGTTGAGCAAAATTGAGTTTCACTGCATTTAGCTCTTGGTTCTTCTTACCCAGATCATATTCTAGGTCAACGATGATCTCTTCAGGACGCTTCTCCTTCTTTTTACCCTTTTTAGGTGGCATTCTTAATTAGTAAATTAGTTTACAACATAAACTGCACCGTGTAAGAAACAATAAGTAACCCCTAAAATACTTAAATAATTGTAAGACAATAAAATATTTGAACAAAATAATCAATTTTTATTTGGGAATAGCGAAAAGCGACAGTGATGACCACAATATATTTATAATATCGATTAATATCAATTATTTTAAATTTTGATTATGTGGTTGATGGTAACTTATATATTCCAAAAACAAATTATAAAATAGTTAATATAATAAACAAGTTCTGGAACAAAATTATATTTTTTATAATTATACTAATTTATAAAAGTACAGCCAACAATTTCAAACATTTATTATTAAAATAATATATGCAATATATTATACAACAAAGAAGCTAATAATAATTGCAAAATGTTATAAGTCATAAAATAAACCAATGATAAAAGACATATGACAAATATTGTATCATATAAATCTTATGAATTATTTGTCATATAAATATATGACAATTTATAATCGAGATACAATATATTGTATCTTATAAATCAATACAGTACATATTATGTACTGTATTGATTTCTTCTTATTATTATTAATTAAATAATAATAATAATACTAATTTTAATCCATCAAGCATGTAAATGCTAACTTTAAATATGTTATTAAATGTGTTTGATATTCTTCAATTTCTTCAATCATTATGTACTGTATTGATTTCTTCTTCTTATTATTAATTAAATAATAATAATAATAATAATTTTAATCCATCATGCATGTAAATGCTAACTTTAAATATGTTATTAAATGTGTTTGATATTCTTCAATTTCTTTAAACTAAAAACTTTTTAAAACAGTAACGATTAAAAATGAATGTTACATGCAATATTGTAAACAGTTTAGTTAACATATTTTACAATATAAAAATCGGTTAACTGAATAGGAGTATTCATTATCTTTCACGAATGGCTGTAGGGCTTTCTAATTGTAGTAAATTAGAAGACAGTTAACAATGGATACATATATGTAATTGAATTGCTTTGTATTGAAGAAATCCAACACAGTCATTACCGTTCTCAAGTATATAAAATTTATCAGTTAGTCTGATATTCCCTATATTATATGCAAAATGCTGTCCATTTAAATGCATACTTGGGTGTAATC
The DNA here is from genome assembly GCA_036023295.1 of Invenusta paracnida. Classification (NCBI taxonomy): domain Eukaryota; kingdom Metazoa; phylum Platyhelminthes; order Proseriata; family Coelogynoporidae; genus Invenusta; species Invenusta paracnida. The sequence goes on from JAYRBW010039560.1 coordinate 9,915, forward strand.
TTGCTTACTCAAGAAATTGATATTTGAAGACTTCAGTTTAAGAAGATCTTCAGATTACTTTGGAGTTTTTAAACTGTTGAAATATGCTCAATATAATCCAAAATTCAATTAGTTTGTAGAACATTTCAGTAGTTTTAGCTGCAGAGACTGTCGCTAGACTTTGGTTTTAAACTGAAATCTTGCAGTATCCGATGTATAGAATATAGTATAAAATATTTGCTCTTAAAATTAAAAATATTTTTGCACTACTTTTATTCTACTCATTTACATAAAATATATTAAAATAAAACGATTTTATATTGATGAAAATGTACAGCGCAATGTATATAAAATCAATAAGAGTTATAAATCTATGTATAATTATTCTATAGTTTTAAGTAATAGTATAATTATCATCGAAATATATAAACTTAAATAACTTATTTAGTTATTCAATATCTATGGTAATTATCATAGATATAAATTATAGATATTCGTTTACTTTATTTACTGTATATTGATTAATTTCTACGATTTAAACATACTGCAAATAAACTATGTATTATCCAAACAAAAACGACCGCATCGCAAAATTGAAAGCCAAGAAACGAGCTCCACAAAAGAAAAATGTTGAAATGATATTGATGATATGAAGTAACCATAGATTACACAGCCATTAAAGAAATTGATATAAAATGGACGCCAAGATTTAAAAAACAAAAATTTAAAAGTTATTATAATAATAATTTTTAAATTTTTGTCAAGTTAATATTGATACATAATACAGCCATCGAAGAAATTGATATAAACATGGCACCTAGAAATATTATTAAAATACTTTCTGTTTTAAATGTATAAATGTACAGATCAAAATGGAACATAAGTATACGTCTAAACTGTAAAATTCATAACAATATGACAATAAAAATTATGAAAAATTCTTGGCAATGGGACATTTTTACAGAAGCAATGAAACTCACCAGAATGCAAATTGTGGTTGTTTTAAGTAAGCCATTTTTATATAATAGTAAAATAACATAGTTTATAACATTGCCAAGATATTTTTCCATAATTTTTGTTGTCATGTTTTTATAAATGTTACAATTTAGACGTATACCTATGTTCCATATTGATCTATACATTTATGCATTTTAAACAGAAAGTATTGTAATAATTATATCTTGGCACCATGTTTATATCTTCGATGGCTGTACTATGTTTCAACATAATAATTTTAAATTTTGTTTTTTAATCTTGGCATCCTTTTATATCAATATGGCTGTAATAAATGGCTGTACTTACTATCATGAATATCATTTCAACGTTTTTCTATTGAGGAGCTCGTTTCTTAGCTTTCATTTTTGAGACGTGGTCGTTTTTGTTTAAATAAGAAGAAGAAAAAACAATTTTTCATTAAAATTGATCACTTTTAAAAAGTATTTAGAAACACGTTTTAAAAGTTTATATTAGGTTCATTTTGTTCCTTAGCGCTTGGTGATTACGCTGATAACAAAATTTAGCTTTTTAATACATACTAGCCTGATTTATTAGCAATCAAAAATAGGCCTTATATCTCTTTAGCATTAATGACTAGAGCTGTTAGCATCTCTCAAGCTAATTGTTGACGCTCTTGTTCTTGGCTTGAAGATGCTATCGCATCGTCTAATTATTATTATAGTTAATCTATATCTATAGTAATTATACCTATATATGGTTTCAACCATAGAGTAATTATATACAGTGTGTTGACTCTTATTGATTTCATATACATCGCGCTGTAAATCGTCGTATATAAAAATCGTTTTATTTTAATACATTTTATGTAAATGGGTTACAAAAAAGTAGT
>JAYRBW010039571.1:0-11739 GCA_036023295.1 Invenusta paracnida
AAGTTAAGGATACCTCCTTGAAAGTATTGTTTTCTCTAAATAACTCCCGGAAAAGGCAACATAGTATGGGTTATTGTCTTATAAAGACTACTGATTTCTAATTTAAATATCAGAATATTAAAGTTTTTAAATTTAGTTATTGACAAAGCGAATTTCATAATATATTCAAAATAATTTTTTAGTCGAAGATATTTTTTGTCAAACAATTGATAAGCTGGCAAGAATCTTAAAACTCGCGATATCTCGGTTATAGTAGCAGCTATAGATTAATGGATTTCACTCCGATACTCTCCAGGAAATTCTACAGTTAAATTCTCTATAATGTCTCGATAAGATATGCTTGAATCAGATAGTATGATCAATTTTATGTTTTTGAAAAGTATCTTTGTATCTCACCTATACCAAGTTTCTTACTGCTTTTAAGTCGACAATATTCGAAGCAATCGATTGTTAAACATATCAATTTATTTTATAGTTGTAATATTTCAATTGTTCCGGTGAGTCGACATTATAGGGAGGTTCGGCATGTTCCCAGTAGTGTAGTTATTATTCCATTTCCTAGTAGAATTGTTACACTCAACGTTGTAGTCACCCCACCCCACCCCACCCAATCTTCGACATCATACAATCTTGAATATGCACGCGTGCTATAATGCAATCAATCCCCTTAAGACATGAGAAATGCTAATTTTGAGATACATTTTTCAATTATCTAAGTTATCCCAGAAATAAAATAATCGATAATGTTGTGAATGTAGTAGAACGCTATATACGCCATGACACAGAAAACATGCAAATGATATGTAAGTATGTCTCTCTGCTTTTACATACGATGAATATATTATTAGAAGTGAGCATATATATTTACATACATTTATTAAGAAGAACATGAATTTTATTTGCGGTCTTAATTTATACTTTGCAATTCTAAAATGTACTCAATTTGTAGGCAGCGTCCCCCGATATACACATTTTTTTCTACTTGGACTTGAATTATGCTCAAATAAGGTAACTCGGGAATTGAGTGAAGTTTCGACATCACATATGCATTCCGTTGTAAATTGTATCGACAGAAAAGAATATTATTTCAATGAATGTTATATCTAAAATGAAATCTACAAAGTTGTCTCACAAATAAAGCAAAGTACATTTTTACCATCAACTATTTTGTTGAATAATATGGCTTTTTAATTGTACTTTAAAGCTTTAAGTAGCAATATATGTATTTTGAAAAGTGGTGTGACAATTCCAAGAAATAAGTTGAGCATACAGTTTACTGTTTTAGCTTTACTGGGTGAATGCACTACTTCTTATACCAGTAGTATGATACAGAAAAAGAGTATTTCTGCCACAAAGTTCTTTCTATACTTAATTTGCTGAATTTCTATTTTTCGATAACAATGTAAATGTAGAATTCACTGTCAATGGCAATAGACTCAATAATAGGCCTATGTAGTTCACATGACCACGGAACTCCACAATCTATGCCTTTTAATCAGTAATAAATTCTTACACATACATACCGTAAAAAAAGGAAGTCTTTAAGATGATAATTGCATGCAAAGAACTCACTCCTCAGTTCCTACACCGTTTCTCTGACTCCTTTCTTTCGACAACTCCTTCCCTTGATCTCTCTTGTAACATGAATGCAGTTTGCAAACGAGCCTTATTATCAATATGAGCAGCGCGTTACTCAGGCTGTAATCACATTTCCCACAATACTTGTCAGTCTCATTTTCGATCGATAAATTTCTTATTAAAAGTATAATTTGATAGGTAAAGAAGTTATTACCTACTTATATGCTTTTTTGTTGTGAATGAAAAGGTATGTTTTGACTCCGATTATTGCGAGCAATCGGAGAATTGTCATCCCTTCATTGTGATTCTATAAGATTCAAATAGTTCTAAGGAATATTACGATGTCATACAAATATTTGCACAACAGGCTAATAATTAATTTGCATAAGAAAAGAATAAAAAATACTTTGAATAGAACTGAATAGTCCTATTTTCAAATATAATTAGTGAAGCTAAAAAAACCCCCCAAACTAAATTACATTCTTTTGTTTAACACCGTGTTACCTAGGAACCGATGTCAAACAATCGTGTTTCGATTTCTCTGTTTGAAATAAATTTGTGTAATATGCGAATTTTTTAAAATAAATCGACTAATACTCCTTAAAACATCGACAAACATGAAATTTAAAAGAGAAAAACACTAGTTTGTTTGTTTGATTGTTTTAATATCGTATCACAAATAGGTCAAGTAGAACAAATAGGTCAAATAGAACAAATAGGTCAAGTAGAACAAATAGGTCAAATAGAACAAATAGGTCAAATAGAACAAATAGGTCAAGTAGAACAAATAGGTCAAATATTGACAATTTATAAGCGACAAAATACCATTTTTAAGTTGCCACTTATTGGACCTTTAATAACCCCGTCGTTGATAAGGGAGATATACCCAGTTATAGCCACAGTCATGCCCTGATAGCAAGTGAATAATGAATGGAATAATAGTGATAAACAAATACAAATAAAGTTACGATGAACAGTTATTGAAATTGAAATATGTATGAGTTTTATTTGAAACATAGAAAAAGGTTGAAAATATAAATACATCTACAAGACGGGACTTAATTTAAAGTCGTTCTGCTCTCTTTCTAATAATTTATTATTTTCTAAAATGAAAGTCTCCTTTTCAAGGCGGCTGCATGAAGAAAGCCCCAAAGTTCACAACACATCTGCCAATTTTGCTTGCGTCATTTGATGCCTTCAGAATTGGGTTTCGACTGCATACTTACGTCTACAAGACTTGCACACCTGTTTTCTATCGGGTTGAAAAGAAATGCTTTATTTATAGTCTAAAACTTTGGGGATTTCTATTAAATTAATTGTGATGTTTTAGCTACATATGTATAGCCGTGAATCTTTGACTCTATATATCATTTATCTATAAATGACGCAAAAAATGAAAAAACGAAAGAAAGAAACAGCAGGTACTTAAAAACGACTCGAAGTCCGAGTGCATCTACGTTTGCTCGGGTTTCTAAAATAATAAAAAATATGTTTTATTTTGTTAACATTACTTTTTTTAAACTTGCTAATTGAGAAATCAGTTAGGTAGAGTATTTCAGATAGTTTTGCGAGATATTTTTGAGAGAAGAATTCCTTTTCTAAATATATTTAAATTTATACAACAATTGTTGAGTTTTTTAAATTATCTATGCATTTAAATGGAATCATTATTACATGGTAAGTTTTACACTTCCACAGAAAGCTTTTTAGAAATAATTACAAAATAAAGTTAAATTATATACATTTTATTTTCATAGATACCCATTCCGTTCACAATATAACTGCATTAATTATGAATATTTCTATTTCACTGCCATAAGGCATATTTGATCGCTTTATATTCAAATTTGAATGACTAAATTCATATTTGAATGTGGCAGTAAATCGAATTTGATTTGGAATAAAGTCTACATTTGATTGGGAAGAGAGCCCATATCACATAAATTTCAAAGGTCTTTCTACTGATTATAGAAGCAGTCATTGTTATTACAGTTATTTCAATGTTTATGTAGCCGGTGTTCCTCGCATTGCGTCGCATTTAAACTTAATGAACAGAAATTTAACTGAGAGACAAATTTATAAAGAAATACGAACGTAATTTTTTATTGCAGAAATCTGAGAGCAATTATTTTATCATAGGATGATCAACTTTCCTTTTCCGATACAACCTACAGCCGGACAGAACATCTATTTTGTCAATAATTATTGTTTTGTTGAGCCACGTTATTCAATAAATATTAACTTATTTTTTACTTATATATATAATCTAAACAAAACGACAGCGTCATCGCAAAAATATGTCAAGAACCAAGCACCTCAAAACAAAAACGTTGAAATGATATTGATGATGCATAGTACAGCCATCGAAGAAGTTGATATAAACAAGGCGCCAAGATGTAATTGTTACAATACTTTCTGTTTAAAATCCATAAATGTATAGATCAATATGGAACATAGGTATACTTCTAAACTGTAAAATTTATAAAAATATGAAAACAAAAATTCTCAAATAAATCGTGGCAATGCTATAAATTATATTATTTTACTATGTTATAAAAATTGGCTTATTTAAAACAGTTACTTTTGTATTCATGTTGGTTTCATTGATTTTCTAAAAATGTTCCATTGTCAAGATATTTTTTCCGAATATTTGTTTGAATAATTTACAGTTTCGAACAGTTACATTGGTACCTCACCGTTTTCCTATAACGTTTAAACTATTGAGCTAAAGTTTAATAAACTGTAACATACGTACATACTCCTTAGAAAAAGTTGTCAAAAATATGTTATACTATATATATTGGTAGTATTTATTAAATTCATTTTTTTCATTGTTCTGCAAGAAAACAACTTGTATCAATTATACTTTGTGTACCATTTTATCGGTCTAGTAACGTGTAAAGATGCAGCTAGATGTCTAAAAGTACAGCTCATCATGTAAAGGTAGAGCTCGACGTGTAAAGGTAGAGCTCGTCATGTAAAGGTAGAGCTCATCATGTAAAGGTAGAGCTCGTCATGTAAATGTAGAGCTCGTCATGTAAAGGTAGAGCTCATCATGTAAAGGTAGAGCTCGTCATGTAAAGGTAGAACTCGTCATGTAAAGGTAGAACTCGACGTGTAAAAGTACAGCTCGACATGTAAAGGTAGAGTTCGTCATGTAAAGGTAGAACTCGTCATGTAAAGGTAGAACTCGTCATGTAAAGGTAGAGCTCGTCATGTAAAGGAAGAGCTCGACGTATAAAGGTAGAGCTCGATATGTAAAGGTAGAACTCGACATGTAAAGGTAGAGCTCGACGTGTAAAGGTAGAGCTCGATATGTAAAGGTACAGCTCGACATGTAAAGGTAGAGCTCGACGTGTAAAGGTAGAGCTCGTCATGTAAAGGTAGAGCTCGTCATGTAAAGGTAGAGCTCGACATGTAAAGGTAGAACTCGACATGTAAAGGTAGAGCTTGACCTTCCGCTAACTTAACCTTTTTGGTTGCCGAAATAATAATACGCGTAAAGAAGCATTCATTACACTGATAGTGACGCACTCACTTGTTGTAGTTTCATTAAAAATAAAATATGCCATAGAAGCAATCTTATCGCTATTGATTAAAGTTCCAGTCGCATTCATATTTGACATCAGGTGGGCCCTAATAGGTATATTATCCAAGAATAAAAAACTAAATCAAAGGTTTAGAAAGACTTAATAGAGGGTAGACAATAAATGTTTTAGAAATTGGCTGAAAGATTTCTGCAATATATTCAGGATTCAATCGACCAACGGATGTGCTTGACATGATATCCTGCTTGTTAAAACCTTTTAAATTAATAAAATGCTGAACTGATTATCTTTTCCCCATATTTGTCATTTATAATATGACAGGAAACTTTCTAGACAATAGAACAATAATAAAAATGATCAACCTAAAAATAGAGAAACCCTTGGCTACTAATGTGTCTAGTGTCTACATTTGAATGCAGAGTGTTACGTGGGTGGTTGTATTATACACGTTAATTAAATAAATTAAATAAATGAAATAAACTTAAAAATACTTCAAATAAATAGTAACGCAAAGTCACTACTATTGAATAATCATTTTTAACAGTTATGCCCATTTCTGGTATATTCCGTTAAGGAAACGTAAATTGTATAAATTATTAATTATAAAGCAGGAAAGTAGAAATAGTTATTCAAAATGAAATTAACCAAAAAAGCTTTATGGAAAAATAGATAATAACATAAAGATTGTAATTTATGTACAATTTTTTGCTTTTGCTCTGTCTTTAACCCAACTTAATTGAATACTTCTGTAAAACTTGATTGATTTTACATACGCAACAAATATATATTTATAATCGACAATATTAAACATTAGGTCATGTACAGATTCTTAAAAATCGGTGATCATAGAATTACCATTTATTAAGTCAGAAGTATCCTTTTCAATTTGATTATAATTAATATTGTTTGAAGTAAATTGGTTTCGAGTATTATTTTGTTCGACATTTATAAATGTTGAGGATTCAACCAGCCTGAAGCTTAGAAAACAACATTCTCTTCAGTCAAATTAATTGGATTGTTAAAATTGCAATTAATTTCACTTCAACTTGTATCAATCCTGTTGTTTCGTTTAATTAGTTCACTTTGAGAGGAGTTAATTTTCAATTGAATACGTGGGTGGAAAAAGCTCAGCATGAAAGATGGAAGTCCATTCATTATAATCAGCCCTAAAAATAATTAAAAAGCTAGTAGGTAGTGAAGAATGATTTTAGAAATAATTTCAAATCATGTTTACATAATTATTGTTCTTTTTAAGATGTGTCTTTAAAACACGCGGCAGTTATATTTTTACATTCGTTGTTTGATTGTAGTTAATAAATTCTTGAATCAGGTTTCGCTACTAAAAATATGTATTGCTGTGAAAATCTGTAATACATCTGAGAAAAATCGTCGTCTTTATTGTACAAGCAATTAATTAATATTTGATACTATCCATTAACAATGGAAATTGATTTATAATTGAGATTTATTAGAAATTGAGAGTCGATCCATTTGAGCGATTCCAAAGTTTCAAGGTCATCGGTGGCTTAGTTACCAAGATAGAGTTGTTTAAAGTCTATACCTTCTATTATATGTACAGCTTTTGCTAATTTGAGGTAGAAATTTGTGGGACGAATACCCGTCCACCTGTCCACCATATTATTGCATCAATTCAGCTTGAACGGGTGTACTATTTTAATCCGGGGTATCAGGTTGTTATACATACATATAAAGATATAATATTGAAAGCGTTTGTTTAATATTATCTGATATTTAAAAGAATTACTGTTTTATTTCTTTGGAGGAAAGTTTGGCTTGGACAGAGCAGGTATTGTGTATTATATCTTTAGATGGTTGATATTTCAAAAATGTGGTTGTGTAAATACGAACGTAATAGCCAGGAATTTAAAATGGATGAACAGAAACGACACAAGAAATATTTCGTAAATTTTCAAAGCTCAGAAATCTAAGACTATTAAAGTAGGTCACTGAAACGAGGTAAATTATATCGACAAATGCTTGCAGAAAAAGCCTGATAGATATGTGTGCAAACTCAGATTGTAGGTACTAATGTATAAATATATCCTGAGTGTGCTGCTGAAGGTAGCACAAGATTTTATAAGATAGAGAGGAGCGAAAACTTGACATAGAATAGAAAGTATATCTCGGTAACTAATAGCAACCGATGACCTTGAAGCTTTGGATTAGCCTGGAGGTTACCACGAGCTTTCGGCAGAGTTGTCAGAGTTATTTTAGCTGAAATTTTGGCATTTTAATACAACATTTGTTTTGTCTAAAATGGATTTCATTTATAGGCTGGTGTGTTCAGGCTGTGCTATTACAAGAGATTAGATGAATGCTCGGGTCAGCGTTCAGCATCATATCATTGATTATTTCGTTGTATAAAAAGAATAAAATGCAGATAAAATATCTAAACATTTCGATCTGCAATCTAAAACAATTCCATTGGAAATTAGACAGTCATCATTTTATCAATTTTCCCTACATAATCTTGTTAGGAAATCAATAATAATATCCACATTGATTGTCATGCAAGATAATAGCAAAACACAAATCAAATTAGTGGAAAAAGGTGATTTGTTTATATTACAGATCTATTTGATTATATTGTTCAATATCTATGCATTTGGACAAAATATGAACAGTCTTTTACGGAAGGAATCTCTAATTAATATATCAAATTTTATCAACGAATAGTATATTAAGTATACATTAGTCAAAACTAAGTCTCAAATAACTTTTAGATAAAACTTTTAGAAATATTTTATCTAAAAAAATAAGAAATATCTCAAGAGTTTTAAGTATAGATATAGAGTTTCATTTCAATAATGATATCGATTTCAATGATGTGCTATTTCCATACCTGGAAACATCAAACAAAGGTGTTTAAATTCTAATGTCCTTATAACACAGTCTGTATTATGTATAAATGTAATATTTATGTATCCATCTAATATATTGAACATATCTAAACTTTTATGGAAACAACTCTTCTTTATAGTATAAACATAGACATTAATCAATATACCTACAATTGCAATTGTGGTCAACATATTTTATTGCAAACAATTAAGTAGATATATGACAACTCATAAAAAATAGAAAATGAATATACATATTTTGAAAACCCACAAATATTTCGAAAACCCTTGTTTATCGCGTTAATTAAAAATGTGAAAAGGATCTTTATTTTTTATCACAAAATTACTTCTTAAAATTGTTACGTCATTTTTAGATAGCTAATCTTTGCATATATTTAGTAAAACAAATATCAATTAATTGTATTATATTTTGGTGTAAATATAAATGTGTGTATCTGTTTCACTGGAAAGAAAATATGGATACCGATACCAAAATTAAATCAATATGGTTGACAGATATTCGTAAAGAAAATGTAGAAAATAGAGGCACAAAATTGTCGTAATTGTTTTTTAATTTGAGTAATATTTTATTAATTGCCTCCTAATAGTGCCATATTTTATGCGTTGATTAATTTTATTTTCTTATTTCGATTATTGCGTAACCTAATTTTCTACTCGCATTGTGTTTCACCTAACCATTAATATGAAATAACTGTACGCATCAAGCCAACACTTTTATTTCAACATTATTCCACCCTCGTGATAAAAAAGGATTATTTCCCCGCCAATATGTATACCTATTAAGCCGCATGCCCCACAAAGTCTATCGGATTCTTACCATTCTTTAAATAATAGTTTTCATTTGTTGAAGATCAAGATTTAAAGAAGAGTTTAAAACAGAATTTTTAAATTGTAATTAATTTCATTTATGCATTATATTGTAAATTTTATTCAAGAATTTTTCAAAATTTTAGTTGTCATATTTTTATGAATTTTACAGTTTCGATATTTACCAATGTTTCTTATTGATCTATAATTAATACGTTTATGCATTTTAAACAGCAAGCATTGTAACCATTAAGTCCTGACCCACCCTTTTTATATCAATGTCTTTAATCTTTTAACGACGGTATTACAATCTCGAAAAGTAGTCATCTCATTAATATCATTTTGCCTCTTTGCTTTTGAGGAGCTCGTTTTTTGGCTTTCATTTTATCGACGCTGTCTAGATATATATCATACAGATGCTGTTTTTTTGCTATGCGCTGGTAATTTGATTTCCAAAAAAGATATTGATTTTTGAAGACAATCATACTTCTTCAAATCTTTGCAGCATTTTATTCAGTCATTTTATTCCGCTAGCCACGCTTGTAGGCTCATAAAGTAAAACAAATTAATACGCGCACTAATAGTATTAATCCTTGTGCAACACGGTCAGCCACAGGAATTCCTTATTACAGGATAATTTTATGTGATATCATAAATATGTAATACGAGGATGATTTCTCGTGAAACTGGAGATCTTTTTTACAAGACAGAGATAATAATGGCTCTACAGGGTATTGTATTGTAGTGCCTTACAATAGCTCACAAAGGCGAACTACCTTTAAATACACCTTTTTATCTACCTTTGTATATATGTGTCCGAATATATATGCTTAATAAAAGTGTACAACATTTTTGTAGAGATATAATTTTATAAATATGATAACTTAAAAATGAAGAATTGTTTCTGTAAATAATGCGAGCCCAGTTTATTATAAAAAGGAATTGTTGAAACAAGACTCGTCTAGCACAACAAAAACTGTTGTCTAAAGCGCCGTCTAAATTGCTTTTATTCTAGCATTTTTTTGTTACGGATTGGAAGCATATTCTTTTATACTCGTACAGTCAACGCCGAATTCAATGAGAATCTGTATTTAGAGATCAAACTCATCCCCTTTTCAAACAACGTGTTAAATACATTTTTCGTTTTCAACGTCATAATTTAATTAGGCTAATAAACAATCTAAGTCAATACATACATAGATAATCCAACGCTTTATCTTGCATTGTCCCTTATTTAAAACAATATAGGAAATGCCTCCAATTCATTGATCATTATAGTTTGTAGATAGACATATATCGATTTTTCGTCTTTTTGTATACATAAAACTTAATCTTCGTAAAGTATGTCGTCAGACAAACGGCTGATTTTTATCCAATAAAATTCGAAAGAATTTATTCTTTCAAGCTTATAAGCTTGTATTAATTGTATACTTTAGCCAAGAGTATCAAATCTTGGCTAGCTTTGTGCCTATGAATTGTGAAGTTAGACATGACTGGACATGACATGGCTTGCGAAAGCTTCATTATGACTATAATGTATATAATATGGGCTATATATATGTGTGAAATATTTTAAAGTAAACTTTTTAATCCTAACCATATCCTGGAGGGTTTTTTCGGCAAAAAACACGTAATATTGAATGTACTTTGTGAATTATTACATATAATTATAATCATTATTCGAATTAGAGATTCATCGATATTGAGAGAGATTTTTCATTTATTATATAAAAGGTATGTTTTGCTCGTTTTTTAACGGAGGGGTGCATTTTTAAAAGGTGGACACGTCCTCTTGACTCCTTTTGGTTGCACAATATGCACAATGAGCGAATATAGCGAATATCTTGTGAATATTTTGGGAAAAGTCACACAGAAGCTTATATTGCTCCATTTATTCCTTTGAATGAATCACAGAAACTTTTCGAATATATGGATCGGAAAATAGTAAGTTTGGCGATAAATTGGAAAGGCAATCCAAATTATAAATAGTTACATATTTATACTACTGAAACTGATGTCAGTAGTGTATTGTATTACATTAGTTTAAAGTAGGGACAATGATTAATAATGTGTATACTATTTCAAGCTACATACAATATTATAACATGCACTGCAGTATTTATCTATGGAGCAGGGGACTTCAATGGTCAAAGTCGACTTTATATAGACATACAGTTGAACGATTTTTGGCTTTATATGAAGTAGATTATAATAGTTTAATCGGATACAATCAGCGTTCTCACACGATTCCTTTCTAATCTGGATGACAGTTACCTCTACTACACATACAAATACCCTTTTAAGAGTAAGAGTTATCTACGAAGCTTCTTATTTTTTCGAATTATATAAATACACACTAATTACACTCAAAAGATTCACCTATGATCTCTTGTGTCTACACTTTCATGGTAGATACTTGTGGATAATGAAATAGTGTTATCATGAATAGAAAACATAGTGAAACTCTAATCTCGCAGCTGTTTGTAGAATCCTACGATATAATCATGATAATGACAATTAGCAACACTTAGACTTTAGCCCACGGCTTTTGACACTTACAATACATATATACACCAAGTCAACACTCTTATTTTTAGGTGGTACTTTTGCGCGGTTATTATTAGTATTTAGTGCCAAGTTGTTCTAGAAAACTCTTACAAATTGGTAGACACTCCCATGTGGTATAAGTGACATTATATTGACAACTGCGCAAACATCCTAAAAGAAATTCATATTTGCAATTTGGCCTTCTGATCACCCCAAATACCCTCGTTTAGATTCGCAAAAAGAGGATTTCAAAAAGTGAGCTATACTTTATTTTATTTTAAATGTTATTTAGTAATTATTTAATTACTGTAGTGCAAATATACTGAATGCTCCTTAAATTTATATATATACATTATGTATATGTTTAAACTTGACAT
>JAYRBW010039582.1:0-11738 GCA_036023295.1 Invenusta paracnida
ATTTGCCCAATCCATGTGAATTCGTTCAAACGGTTTCGTTGTCTGTTCCCATTTGTGTTGTTGACTCTCCACGTTTGCCTTAGGTTTTTGAGCACACTTTGAACAGTTTCGGATAAAAGTTTCTACGTCCGCATCCATTCCTGACCACCACACATTTCTTTTGAGGTGTAGTTTTGTGATGGACATCCCAAAGTGAGTTTTATGAGCTTCGCGGATAAATATTTGTTTCAATTTTGCAGGAACTACTGATCGCGTTCCCAATATAATTACTTTGTTCTCCACTGATAACGCTTCACTATTTCTTTTAAATTGAGATTCACATTATGTGCAGTTTCTCCAGCTCCTTGTGCTCGCCAAATACATATTTTAGCGCCCTGTGGTCTGTCCGTATTCTAAATTTTCGACCAACAAGAAAATGTTGAGCTTCTTTTATTGTCCAAACAATACCTACCAGAACACAAAAACACAATACCTTATATAAAAATGGATAAAATGATCATTCTAAGAGGGTTTCAAAATTTCTTATAAGTTTTCTTAGATTAATATTATAATTGATTCTATATAAACGCAATATTTATAGTTTGATTTGAACAAAATGAACAATTACATTTATTTTGATAATATAACATCTTTCCGTAGATGTACGTCTTATTAGTTATTTTATACCGAATAATATTACTCAATTACTTTATAACACAAAGAGAAAAATATAACTGATATATAAATATATAGCAAAGAAAATAGAAACATGAATAATATAATGAACAAAAATAATGAAATAGTCAGCTAAATTATAAATCCTGATTAAATTATTTGTACCAAAATATTGACACGCCGTGCAATAATGTTCCGGTAAAACATACTACTATTATAATTTTGTAGCGCTGTTAGAAACTCTTTTGAAAATATTTTGTACAAATTCAATGGAAATTTGAAATATGTGAATTTATAAAATTAATGATAAAAACATTGCGTACATTGAAACGTATTTTTAAGAATCAGCAGTAAAAAAGGTAAAATAAATAATTGATTATAAAATATTGATAGTTATTATATTTTAAGGATAAATATTTTGACAGCATTCAATATTTAGGTAGGTATTTATTGTCTTTTTTTATGTGAATGCTTTCTATTTGAACCAACATTCTTAAGCGTTGGTAATTATAGTATAATACGATGAATATTACTGGTGTTTTTAGAAAGCGACGAATTGTATATTATTATCTAAAACTCGCTTAAAATGTTACACTAAAATTATAAAGAATGAGGCATTCTATTTTTATGGAGTTAATAAAAATGATTAAAAGAACCTCGTTACACCACTCTTTAAAAGTAAATTTAGGCGATAATGATATTTTCAGATGGATATATTTGTCAGGAAGCAATAAAACAAGAAACAAAGGTATACTATGATTGATTTTGGTTATGATTTTAATATTATATAAATTTATGAAAACTCACATTCAAGAAAAATACAGAAGTACACAATATGTACATAATAATTTAATGTTAATAGAACGAGTTCATACATTCCTTTAAATAACAGTTTTAATTGGTATTATAGCTCCGAATTTTCATGTGTTTGCTGAAAATGAAGATTATTTATAACATGTTGCATTTTGAAAACATATGATTTTATTTTTTAATTACTTGCCTTGACTATGCTGCTACACTCGCGTTATTTATACAATTTATAAATTTTGTTAACAAGATATGCCAAAACTATAAATTGTGATGTGAATTAAAGAAAAAATGTTTAAAAGTGTAATATGTCTTATATATGATTTAATCGTACTTACACACATTAATTTACTGAATATAAATATGAATAAATTTATGGATACATTGATGAATCAAATGAATTAAAATAAATATGAATAAATATATAAATAAATGAATATAAATATATCATGTTTGTGATATTTAATGATCAAACACTTTACCATTTGACTTAGTTATATCAATTATATAAAATAAAAAATCGGAATATTGTACATTATGCAAATATTTGCGTCATATAGGTATCAAATAGTGATTACAAAAAGTTACATTACATTTGTACAAATGGAGTAAATATACATAGGTATACAATAATTATTTGAATACAATTCAATCATTTCGATACATTTGATTTTCAAGAATTTACTAAAGTTTGGTTGAAAGATGGATTACATTGATTACTATATAGAGTCTCTTTAAAAACAACGCACAGCTGAATTGACATCATCTATGTATACAATATAATATATGTAACAACAGAATAAGTACAATTTCATGAACATGTTAATTTGTGAGAAGAGACGTCTGAGTCAATATCATATTTTTTATGTTCGGAAATCCTTGTGAATATGTGCCGTTTAGTTTTACATATGTAACAACACAGAACAGGTAACATGATATACAATTTAGATTTAAAGAACAAGGCATACGATCTTTATTGGTGAAATAATTGCCATGTTCAACCTCGTGTTCTAAAATAAATTGTTGTTTATTATTTTTCTTGATCAGGGCGTGCCGTTATATATAGGTAGTTAAAACTAAACGTCCCTTATATATTAGGATTTCTGAACATAACAAATAGTATATAGTGGCTTAGCCATCCCTTGTCATAGATTAACATGTTCCTCATATTGTACATATTTATTCTGATTTTATTATATTAGATCATGCCAATTCAGCTATAGAGTTGTCTATTAGAGAGACTCTACATAGTAATCAATGTAATGCATCTCTCAAAGAATATTTTAGTATATGTTGGCTATTTGTTTTTCTTGCAAATGTTTTGTGTAATTTCTTAGTAATTGTTCTCACTTAATTCTTGTATACCTGTTATGTTCATTTCCTGTATATATGTAACTCTAAGTTCAATTGCAATATATATTTCTATCTTTATATATACTTGCGTATACTTGCTACGCATATATATACATAATTTAATAATAGCTCACTATGCCTCATGATGTGTATATGTTACAGGCAAACTGTCAAATCCGTCAATGTTCAAAATGTTTAGGCAATTTGAAATATGCCATTGACTAAAATAAGCGAGCAGGCAGTGTGCAAACTGCCTCAAATAATGCAATATTGTAGCGTATGCTTACCACTACATCACAGAAGTATTATGAGCCGTTACAAATATTATTGTTGAGAGAGACATGTATCAATCGATACTTGTGACGAGAGAGCTGACTAGTAATGTGAACGATAGTCATGTGTGCTATCTGACAACTACATATTGACAGTCAGCGCGAAGCATCAAAACAGGCACAATAACGTCAGGCAGAAAGTATGAAGGCCACTTCCGTAAGACACAATTCATGAAGCCCGAGAAAATACCATGACTGGACAAGGAAGTGGGACTACGTGAGGTGGCGAATAAAGAGGCGATGGGATCCGGCCAAGGCTGTCTGAAATGCCTATGTAAAGGTGGCTGCAATGTAAGCGTTGCAAATGCAGAAAGAACAATAAAGTCTGCAATAGTAGATGTCGTTGCATAAATTGCTGCAATAAATGAATGTTTTGGAAATATAATTATCTTACGCTTTGTCTTGAAATTCGTTAAAGTTAGAAGAACTGAATTAATTTCTGGCAGTTTGCACACTGCCTGTGTGCTTATTTCAGGCAATTTGAAATATGCCGAATGCACCAGGCAATGTATAAAATATGAAACATTTTTACAGATTTCCTGTGCATTCGGCATATTTCAAATTGCCTAGGCATTTTGAACATTGACGAATTTGACAGATTGCCGGTAACATATATACGAAATATGTCGCTATACAATATTGTAATAGTTTATTTTATCTTTAGATATTTTAATAAAATTAATATTAATATAGTTTTGTGATTCTTTTTGTATGTAAATAAGTTTCAAACAACTCTGTAGTTTCCAAAATCAATTAATAAATAACTATTATATATATATCTAATTAAGATAAAAACAATAATGAATTCATTAAAATAAGACTTCGATTATTAAAAAAGTGCGATATTTTCTAAGTGTTTTAAACCGTAATTTCTAATTATGCTGGGTATTTTTATATTTTCTTTTTATATACATATTAACATATTTTAATTGATATATCATTTTTATTTTTATAATAGACATTTTGTAGCTATTATAATAACAAAAAAACACAGATATAACAGATATAATAAAAACAACTTTGAAATAATATAAGTAATTTGATACTTGCATGAAAAGTGGAAATTACATTTTCCGCACTTGACCACAAGACATCATTTCCAATAAATTACACTTCAAATATATTCAAATATGTATTCTGTCATTTTTAAGGAAATGCAGATATTTATAGAAACACTAGACTCAGTGTAAGTCGTTTTATTTTTATTCGAGACATTTCACTAAATGGCTTGCATGATTTTTTAACAGTGCTAATTTAACATGGAACTGCATAATCAGATCATAAATAATTGAAAAATCTTGATATTATCCTGAGACTTCAAATTCTTATCTTACGCTTTCATCTAATTTCTTAAGTCTATAACACTTTAATATATGTAACATTTACACCTCTTTTTAGTGAAGCTCTAGTGACACAATATATTGGTAAATATATCTAATTTAAGTAAAATATAATATAAAAGTAATCTTCAGTATAAAGCAGTATAAAAACTATTCCTACAAATTAAAAACATAAACTAGACATCAATTATACATTTATTTCATGTAATTATACATAATGACTTGCGTTTAGTACAGCGAATGTCAAATAAAACGTAATGTATATTAATATGTTTACATAAATAACTACAAAATGTTATGATTAGAATAAAATCATGCACAACATCAGATATTTGTCTGCAATAAATAATATTTTAGTCCTCAGAATACAGGTGACTTAAACAGCTGCGCATTAACATATTGACCTCCACTTATGTTTATTGTGTTATACACTAATGTTTATATCAAATAATTTATTTTTGAAATGAGAGAATTTTGTGAAGTCGCTTGCATTTAAGAAAAAAATGTTGAGCCATATATAGGTATATATATAAAGGTCATTATAAGGTTATATAACCATGTATTAATATATACACTTTCGTTTATATATACTAATGTTTAGGAAAGAAACAATAAATAAATAAACCAATCAAAAAGGGAGTCAATTAATACACACTACAATAGTATTATATTTAGTTATATGCTGAAATAAGGTATACAATTGGTTACATGTATAAAATAGACAAACATTCCTCTGTGGCTTAATGATATTATGTACATATGTTATACTTGTGACATAGTATGCCAATAGTGACAACTGTTAATGAGACATTCTTAAAATATATATGAATAAAGGAAAATATGCGTTTAATAATACAATGAATTTGCTAATATGTATCTTATAAATGCAGGAATATACTGATTTTGAATACAAAATGGTGGATACTAAAAATGGCATTGAATACAATAGAGAAGTCACAATGTAGTATGCTGATAATGTGCAAAAGTTCTGATTGCGAAACCTTGTTTTTTCTTTAATAATCATTTAGTATAGCAGCCGATTGGATCACTTGTGTCTATTTTAAAGAGGAACAATGCAAATACCAAGAGCAGTTTAACAAATAGTCAGAAATACACAGTCAAAAGTATACTATGTAGATGCAGCCAAGCATTTTAGAAATTATATACAATTTTGTAAGGTTGTAGAAAATGTGACGTAATTATTTGCGTTTTTAAGATTAAGGAAAATACCTATTTGGAATTAGCTAAATTGTGTCAATCAGCTGGATTTGTTTCAGTTGAAATATTTATAAAACATATTTAAATTATGAATTCAAAAGTATGCCTACATCCAATTGATTGTTATTATAGACTATTTCAATGTGTAAATGTGATATGAATTTAAAGAAATACAATTTTAATCGGTAGATAAGCCTGTATCAATATTATAATGTTGTGAATATTAAATAATTTAGAAAACATTAAATAATATGTAATTAAACTGATTATTTTTTTAATGTTGTCACACAGAGCAAGCAATTAAAGCAATTGAACCTTAAAGATAGTCAATTCGAAAATAATATTACATTGTTTATATATGCTTCTTCAAAGAATCGTGCGGTTTAAAAGTCAAGTAATAGACACGCATTTTACCTGACGTTCTGTTTAATATTTCGATCTATCTATGATTGGTGTGCTACTAATTATTTTACCAATGTTGGCTGTACATTATTAATAATCTGTCTTTTGTATTTAACCTTATAATCAATAATGTGTATCGCAATTGTTGCCATGATTCTAGAATGAACACATGGAACAATATTAGTTTTACCTGACTTTTAAAAAATATCTATATTGTGAAATTAAGTTTTTTTTAAATCTATAGAATACTTATCCGTATTCTGATTAGTTTGATAAAATAAACATAAAGTATGTACAATACAGCTTTTTTTCTAGAACAATGTATGAATTGTTTAATAATTTGAATTAATAAATGATATAAAATATATTATATAAACTTTTCTATAAAAAAATATGCCAATTTTTAAAAAAGATTAAAGCATAAAAAATGTCATTTTATTATGTTCATTAACGTTCATTAAATGTAACATTACAAAACTGTATTCTATTGCGAAGTTTAAGTGTTGTAGAGAAGAGGATGGAGGGGCAGGGGCTAATAAGTCCCCCTGCCTGATATATGGGGGTGCAAAAAAGCTCGGTATGGATAAGGTAAAGTGAGCAAGTAAACAATTTCCTACCTTATTTAATCGATCTGCTTTTTCCTCAAGCAAACTTAAACGGAAAGAACGACGACTAAATAAATCGATAGTAAATATATGATTTTTACCAATACACTAAATAATTATTTACATTGTTTGAAAACTCCCAATGTTGTTTTCAGCTACTACCTTAACTGATGTGACTGGACTCCTTCCGAATTTGCGCTGAGGTCATTGTGAGACTCATTATCGTTAATGTTTGTCATTCTCAACAGTTCCTCACTCTCTTCTTCTTCGTCTTTTTCTGTCTTTTTCTCAGTCGGCATTTCTTCTTCTGCCAAAAGAGCTGAAACGACCGGTAAACTCTCATCCCCTTCAGGAATCGTGCCGGGATCGAACCAGACGCTTTCATTATCTTCCTCCAACGACACGCCAGACTCGCGAGTATCCTCGTTGCCACCTGTCGTTTTATTCTGCTGGAGTTGTTTGTTCAGGAAAAGCCGTATCTCCTCAAATTCACTCAACGGCAGCATCCCAGTAACCACCAGACCGCGAAATATACGAAGCTCTTTCATGATGTCTTGAGGAATGTCGATATCAGATACGTTGAGAACATCTGTTGTCATGTAGGGATGCATATGCTCATCGCTGCAACACCTTGCACACAATTGGCCCATTTTGAGTGCACACAGAATTAATTAATCAATAACGGCAATTGAAACAGTAAGAATTAATAGTCGATGCAGAAACTTGGGTTGCTGAAACCTGGATGCATTATTAGAAAACAAAATAATTAATGTTCAATTAGTTTTTGACTATAAAAAAATGAAGTTAACAGTTTATTTGATAAATGTATTCGGTACCGTCGAGCTGTGTATGTGGATATTTCTCTGTTTTTTCAAGGTGGAAATAAGCTGAGAATATACAGACGTGTTGGGGTAACGAAAGGGAATAGAGCTTTAAATAGAGACAGCAAGTATCTTTTGAATAAGAATTAATACTGGGTTACGATTGGCTAAGACGTGTAGTTTTATTTGTTTCAAATAATAACTATTTTAATGCTTGAAAGTGTTTCATTTAATTGATAGGTTAGGGTAGCAGAGTAAAAATAGACTACTAACGTTAGTGACTACTAATAACGTTACTTAGCGATTCACGTTTTCCCTTATTTAAACACAGATTAATTTTTACCTTGCGTTTAAAACTTGTCTTTCTAGTGTAATAATAATAATATTAATTTTTAACTAAAAAGATGAATGAAAATGTTTAAAATATTATTAAATAGATAATTTTCTATTATTATAAAGCTGCACTACTATTTAGAAATATTTAAAATCTATTAGTTACAGAAAATTAGTAAATTATAGAAACTATTTTTGGGATTTCATGTTGAATGAATTTTTACGCTCTGCATTTTTTGCGAAAACGGTTAGTATGTATTTTCCATAGATATAGTTTTTTATTTTAATGCACCGTGTACAGTGTATATTAAGATACAATATCTATGATATTTAACCATTGAAGAATATATTTCTAAAACATCAAGTTACATAGTGGTAGTTATGGGATAAATTATTTATAGTGAAGTGTTTTAGAATTAGTTACCTACTTTGGTATCCCCAAGAAGAAGCTGTGAGATAAAATATGCCAGAGCATCCAATTGACTCAGGTACTGAGACTCTACAAACAAGAGAAAACTTCCACCAAAAATAAAAAGCATGGACAAAAATATGTTTTTCATAATAAGCAAAACACTGATACAGAAAACGTAATGGCAAAATTGATCAATGTGCACTATCCTAAAATGTCCACGTACTCGCATGCTTACAGCACAAAATTATTCAATCACACATTTCACAGAAATTAAAATTATACTTAATGAACTTCAAAAACTTGGGAAATATTCTTCTGGTCATATATAATTGTTGGTTTCTCCGACTTTCTGCATCACTTCTCACTGGTCCTATTACAAGCTTGATTAGTCTTTTTAAAATGCACACTGTTTCCCAATGGATGTATATTGCTTCAATACCAAAAGTCAATAAGCCATTAACACCTGCCAATTTCAGACCAATTTATGTGATATCGCAATATTGTATGAATGTAACAAATAGTTGAATTATAATACTTTAACAATTAAGCTTAATAAGATGAACAATTTGATATTTAGAAAAATAAAGTTAATCCTTCACTACTAAAATTATTCTTTTTGGGAGCAATTAGTACCTACTTATAATATAATACGGCAATGTTTCCAGTGGAAATAGAATATAGCTCGTACATTAAACTTGTATTTGTATATTTAATTGAAGTACACTGTGCTTGTCTAAATTTGTTTTATGTATATATATTCAGTAAATGATGTAATTTTGTTGTATTACTTACATATTGTCTGAACTTTTGAAATATGTACTCAGTTTATATAAGAACACGTTTATTGTTCCCGCTGACATAAATGAATCTAATATAATATTTTAAACTACAGTTTGTACTATATTATTCTGTACATTATCTGTATTCGACTTCGAAAAAGATTTAGACCTCCAGTCTAGTTTTTTGGACAAAATATATAATTATTATTTTAAGATCAATTGTCTCACGTCTCACAGAAAAGCTACCCATAAGAAAAAGTGTAGCTTCATCTCTCAGTAACACACTTTTCAAAGAAAGTCTACAAAATAGTATGTTTTTCTCAATTAGAAGTACTACAGCAGCATATATAGAATTCTTGAAGACGATTACAAATATATTCGAAAAAGAAGGATCTAACTTGTTGGTGCTATGCTTAAACGAAGAAGAAAAAGATCGACTAGAAAAAAACATTAAACGGTCAAAGAAATAGAAATAGAGCAAAGAAGTCCCTGTGACAGCCATGGCAGACAAACGTGTTGAGAAAGTATTTCAGTCAATAAAGAGTAATCCTAATTATACACTGAATACGTACTCCTTTCAAAAGTCAAAACAGCGGCATACAACCTTCGTAAAACGTCCTATATAACATCAAATAGGCAACAACAAGTAACACTAAGAATTGCTAACAAAGAATTATTTTAAACTGTGTGTCTTTAACAGTGTGTATAAACAGTGTGTTTATTTTGCTATTTTGCTGATTTTGCTTTAGACTTGTAATTACTTTCTGTAATAAATGAACATATTTCTTTTAGAGTGAAATTATTTTTTGCATTTTGTATTTGATATTTCCATTATATAAACACATGTTTATTTATTTTTTCACTTGACCATTGTTGTCAGTTCATTAAAATATACATTATTATTAAATACAAACACAAATTTACATAATACAAAGGCTTTAGAACTGTTCAATATTATTTATTAAATAGTCACTGATAAAATTTCAAAGAAAGAAATGCAACCTTTTAGCAAAAGAATTCATATTTTGGTTAGAATTTTTCATGTAAGCATCTCGAGATCCATAATGCTCTATTGTATGAGCTAAAAGTAAAAATGACTAAAACGTTTAATACAACAATATGAATAGCGTACGAATAGTTTAATTTTCGCAAACAATTGACAAAGAGACGGATGTATTGAACATATACTTGTGATTGTAATCGCGATATAGCTACACGATACACAGATTTCTAACTCATTATCTAAACCAATAATTAATCCAGGGTAGATAAAAACTCAAATATGATAAATGTTCTTTTGAAATATGACAACCGGCGACACAATTTAATACTACACGGCTCATTTGTGCTAAAAGTATTGTTTTTACAGTCATTGCTAGGATTAAGACTATATATTATGGAAAAAATATTGCAAAAGGTTTTTATTAAATGTAAAAATGTTTAAAAAATATAACTATAACATATGAACGACGTGAATACTTGTATATATTAGGTACAGTTTGAAAAGTTAGAAATACATGGAAATAGTAAAAAGATTTGCAGTCATAGATTACGGAAAAGAGACAGAAAAGAATAACACATTTTTCACGCATGAACGACAGCGCGGAGTCGAATTCAGTCCTTGTGAAAAAGCAGCGGCTTACCCGGAAAGACGTCAGTGACCCTCAACCGCCTGCGAACATAACGGTTTCTTGCAGGTTCTGTCACGCTCATGTCAGGCGGTTATTGCTGCCGAAGTGTTGAAGGAAGACCTACATAGGCTTTACCCTGGCCTCTGCGAATCTTCCGTCCAGTGTGCATGTTGAAGAATCTCATTGGCACTCTGGAGATATTGGGGATGCCACTGAAAGAGCACACGGCCTTCTAAAGGTCCAATCTGCTTCCTCTAGAAAGACCCTCCATAGTCGTACCTTGTTGACCCGAATGAGATTTTGTACCTCCCGAATCACGGCATGGAAATGTCGGGAGAACCCTTATCTCCAATATTTGAAAGAGTTTTAGATAGCCATAATTTAAAAACAAATTGACGACACATTCACGTTAAATAATTGCTAAATAAACGTAAAATCTAACGTAAATTTGCGATTGAAGTGATGTGAACTTAATTCGACGGCCCCATAGCCATAAATATCATGAATGGAATTAGTTACCTAGACTTCCCAATACAATCCTAAGCAAATTAGTTGTAAATATTTGTCTTTCAAATTTAAAGGTTAAAATTAAGTATCTTGTTATTCCAAGTAACTCTATTTCCACTATCTGATTATAAAGAAAAATACAGCCATAAAATATTATTTTTCCTCTAAACACAAAAACATATACAATACTACTTAAAGAATATTTCCGTTTGAATACCGTAACAACTTACTGAAATAAGTTAACTATACGCAATATCATATTTTTTTATAATCGAAATAAATAAATCTATTTTAAAATAGGTTAAAACACAACTCACCGTTTTATGTACAATGACTTGATATGAAAGATATGTTGAATAATCTAAAAAAATTAATATAAAGCAATATTTTGATGAATATTTTGAAATTTTTCTCAAATCATACAAAATTTGAGATATCAATGTGATAAATAAGATTGAAAACAATTCTATACAGGGTGATTCATAAGTCCCTACGACATAGAATTATATAAAAATACTATCTATTTTACTTCATTTGTTATTAG
>JAYRBW010039593.1:0-11738 GCA_036023295.1 Invenusta paracnida
GTCTGAATGTTTCGGAATTTCGGAATAGATACCGATCCATCAAATTGGTGTCTGGGGAGTATGCCGGTTGCTTCAGCAGCGACACATGCTTTTCCTCGAGCCAGTTCTGGACGCCTATTGCCACATGTGGTCTGGCATTATCATATTGGATAATGATTTCCCATCGTGGCACAGTTCCTTCGAATACAGTCAGCATATTTTCTAAAAACTCTAAATACCGCGCAGCATTGATGGAACCTTCATCATGTAAAAATTCTTTGTAATGCAAAGTCTTGCCAGAATCATCAAGACCTTTTTGTCTGAAATGGTACGCCTGGCCAGCTGGGGTCTGTCTCCAGCCCCATATACCCAAGCTCGATTACACTGTGGCGGCGGGACATCTCATAGGTATATCCATTTTTCGTCTACAACAATGATCTTATCCTTCGCGCCTCTTCTTGAATATGCAGCTATCAACTCTCTGCAGCACTCGATACGTTATTGTTTGTTATTGTCATTCAGTGAATGGGGTACCCAACGACACAATAAGGACTTTTCGTGCAGTTCTTCGGTTAAAATACGTTGAACTGAGCGTTCAGGAATGCCTGTTAAATAAGCAATATGTAAGCAAGAAATCTTACAATTTTATTCTATGAGTTCACGAACTACTTCAATATTACCTTGAGTTAGACTTGTTCGGGCCTGCCTGATCCATCAGCCCTTTTCAAATATTCACGTCCACCATCAAATTATTTGGAAATTTGCTAAACCCTTCGTAAGCTGATAGATTAGTGTCTTCCTCACTCCCCGCACTAGTCAGTAAACGGCGTATTTCACTGCCTTTAAATCCATTGCGTGATAACGTAACAACAAAAAAGTTTAGGTCGTGTTATTTGACTTCCATTTTTAAACAAAAGTAAAATGATAGCGATAACTAATAATAAATCAATAGATAGATTTAAATTTTTGAATTTAAACTAATAATAAATCTATGAATAGATATAAGCAATAAGTAGCTAGATAAACCACAGATATCAATATCAATGATTAATTTAACTTTCTATGGTTTCATTGATTTTTACTTTGATCATACTCTATACTTATTTTTAAATTTATATATAAATTGGGAAAAACGAAGTTTTATTGGCGAACCCTATAGTTAAACTTTGAAAAGTAAAATTACTTAAATATTCTCAAAATATTTAAAAGATAAATATATTATGTTAAACCAATTTATTTGAAAAATACCCGAATATAAAAAAATAATACAGCAAATTTTGAACGAAACAAATATTACAAATATAACAAATACATTACTAAATTCCTTTTTTCTAAATCTACTAAATATGTATATTTTTATGTTTGAATATACTGCTTATTCATTCGTATTACACTACTTCGTAAATATGCATGCATATAATGACTTTTAGAACTTATCACACTATATGTCTACCAAAAGTGTACTGTTGATTTGCCAAGGTAATTAATTATGTATAACATTAAATGTAATACATATTGTAAGTAAATAAGTAAAAATATATCAACTACGCTATACAATAAATTGTCATTAAATATTATGTTAAAGATATCTTAAAACACAGAAAATAGGCTATGTGTTAAAATTATAGTATGGCACGCTTACATAATTCAAACGAGCGTGACGTTTTCCTGAACGTTCCAAATAAAGTCGAACAAACTCCCAAATCAAGGAAATGATGAACAAAACGTAAAACCAAAAGCTGACCTTGAAAATCCGTCTATGAAAATATTCTGAGTGGGATTTCATGTAATAAGTAGCGGAACCTAAAAGTACAATGACCAGTAGGAAGAAGAACCACTGCAGCAACAGGGCAGATGTGTGTGTTTGTGGTGGCGGGGATCTAAACAACCACGATGATATCGACTGTGATATTTCATTAACACTACCAATCATAATTATGTATAAGCCCAGCTGAAATAAATAAGAAAAAAAGAATAATAAACTAGAACATAGATACATATAATTACTTAGAAAATAAATTATACGCTAATTATACCCAATAATAAAAATATTTTTAAAAACTATCTGAACTCTTTTTTAATCTCTACTATCGCGTAAAGTCACAATGAAAGATAAACGTTTCTTTTTAAAAATATATAGAAAAAATGTTAGTGGAACTACACAAGTCTATTAGCAGATAATTCAATTACTAATGCTATAGATTAGGCTAATATTTTTACATCACTCCCTCCAAGCTTTATTAATATATATCTACTTTTTATATGTACCTGGTCGGAAATCAAGACAAAATATAATAGTATAAATAAAAAATTACACATTTATGGTCAATGAAAACCTAACGATACATAAATACATTTTCATATTATTGGTATAACTTACTAAATTAAGTTGATTATTTATTAATTATTGGAGTAATAAAACCTCAAACATAATAAAACATTAAATTTAATCGGCAAAATAAATAATTCACTAAGTAGTTTGAAAGCCAAATTTAAGCAGTTATTAAAAATTGAATGAGCTATTACTCAATAAAATTAGGAAATAAGTTCTTTCCGCAAAATTTATAAAGAAATATACATCATAGATATGTTCTATACAAGTATGCACAAGTTAACTTAGTCCTAGGTATGTTTAAATTAGTCGTTTCTAATAACAAAGATACCTGATTAATTGGCACTCCTATGTTAGGTTAAAAAAGTTATTCTACAATTGGATTCATTTAATTTATACCTGCATACTCTATTAAAAAAAACTGAACATGTATCATAGTGTTATAATAAAATTAAAACAAATTATTGATGTTAAATTTATACACTGAATTATAATATGAGCTATATAACTTTAAATATTCAAAACATAATATATTAACAAAAAAATCAATAATTCAAAGGAAAAAAATCAAATCTGTAAAAATAATATTTAATTTCAATAAAATCATC
Organism: Invenusta paracnida; assembly: GCA_036023295.1. Taxonomy (NCBI): domain Eukaryota; kingdom Metazoa; phylum Platyhelminthes; order Proseriata; family Coelogynoporidae; genus Invenusta; species Invenusta paracnida. The sequence goes on from JAYRBW010039593.1 coordinate 2,920, forward strand.
AGAAAATATTATAATCACAACTGTACAAATTTAATATAATGATGAACATAATATGAGAACATATGAAAACAAAATTACATGAGTTTGAAAGCGAAATTTAGTTTTACTACAATTAATCAATTTACCAAATAAAGTATTTTAATAATTTGTACTATATTATAACATTTATTCATTAAAATTATCTATTATCTATTATTACATAAACAATACAATGTACCTAATTAATTAATAATTATAAACTCATGGTAGTCACTGGTGTTAGCATCTACTAAATATGATTTATACATAGAAATAGACGTATTTGTTGGCCGCTTACCAACCTAACCCTAACGCTACGTCTATTTCTATGGATTTATAGTAGATATTGAATGTGATATCCAGCTGAATAAAATGTGATTTTTACTTTTCCATTTATTTGTGAAATATGACAATTTATCAATACGTTTAAAAAATTTAATTTGTCGAAATTTGATTTATTCAAACCAATGAAAATTTCAAAATTAATTTAAAGTTTAAATTTACATTAGTAAACATAATTATTTCCCGAATTGCAGCAGACACATTCATACAATGATACTTATATATCATCTGATCAGTATATTATATACAATCTGGGTTGTCTGTACATAGTATACAGTATGTCTACCGAGTAATCCTATATTTACAAAATTTATAATAAAATGTGTTATGGAATAATGTATACTAAATTTTTACACAAGACAGTGAGATAGTAATTAGAAAAAATTAACATCCACTGACTTTCTAAAGAGCAAAGATTTCCAATCGTATAAAAAAGCTTAATCTTGTTGGCATAGCTGTGATATTTCCGCCTCTGTAGCCTCTACAAGGGAAGAGTAGTACTCATGCTGTCCATAGAAGTACTTAGCCCAAGCATACAGCCGGTCGAACTCCCCCCTCAAAGAAATTAACTCCTCATCATCCACAAAATCTACAACATTCTTTCCATAGGCCTTGCAATCGGAAGCTAACGGCATCGTCTGTATCCCAATCTCTTTTCCAAAGCCAGTAGGCCGGAACATCTTGGGGCTACAGATGTCGTCGGAAAATGATGACGACGAAGGTGAAGAAATAGCAGTTTCCGAGCCGTCAGTTGATGTACTATCCTCTTCATCTCTTTCAGTATCGACTGAGCGATGAAATTGGCGGTTGATGCAGTGTATGAGAGTGGCACGATCGGCAACAGGAAGCAGGTAGCTTGATTCTTCCTCTTTGGTGTTAGCAACAAGAGGTGACGCCAAAAATCGGTGTGGAAGTTCGCCGGTCTTCTCAAAACGACGAAGTTCAGAAAGCATGTTTTGGGTGGAGATCTGTGAGAAGAGGGGATATAATTATACAATGACAAATCATAATATTAGATATTAAAAAACATTTGAGTTTTATAGCCTATTAAGTCGGAAAATATAGTCTATAAGAACTTAAATCCAAATTTTCAATGTTTGAATTTACTCGATGTGCGCGTTTTTTCACATACTACTTGAAAGCCCGATAGTGGGCTTGATGTTACAAACATATTATCCGGTCATATAAATAGCAATCACTGAACAAACTGAAACAGGTCTAGCCTGCTAAACAATCGACTAGCCAGGGGTGATTAAGTTGCCCTGAGTGGGATTAGAACCCAGGACCTTCCACACATAAGACCAACGCTAACAACTGAGCTACTCACACAATAGATTAGATTTTTACTGAGCTACTCACACCCCTTGACTCAAAACCAAATGACATACATGTTATGGATTTAATAAACATTAACTAACCAAAATTCCAATAATTAAGTAAATAAAAACCTTTCTTACATCAACAGTATCATTGCATCGGGCCAATTCCATCCGTTCGTTTGAGGAGGTCAACAATTGATCAACAAGAACGCAAACTTCTTTCTTTTTCTTTTGAAGGGCTAGTTCTTCACTCCTTTTACTTTTTACTTTTTGATTACGTCGACGGGTGATACTAGAATGTTTCGGATGCTTTGGTGACAGCGATAACTTATCGATTTCCACACCTTCCACTTCTCCAACTGTTGCTTTGGAGGACAACTGTGGAGTAACATTATTTCCACCGTCTACCTCTTCCTTCTTCGCAGCGTCAATGTGATCACTGTAGGTGGCCATAGCGTCCTGAGGTAATGGTAATGAAGGAACACATGGTGAAGGTCCTCCGCCGCGAAGCTTACGTCTCGAGGAACCACCACGTAAAGGGAGAAGTTGTTCTGTGGTCACAAGGTTGTTGAGGTTGATTTGACACTCGGAGCGGGCAAGATCCACGGGAATCGGGTCTGACCATAATATTGACATTAAGATAAAGAGATACATTTCAGGGTTTTTTATCCAAGAAGTTATTGTTTTTTTAGCATTATCACTCATTGTAATCAATACACTTATATAAATAAAATAGATTTTTGGGTTTTTATCAAAAACAGCAAACGCTTTCTACAATTCTATATATTATTATACAACATCTTTAATGGTTCTAATTTTATCCAGTCAAACTCCTCGAATTTTACCTTATCAACTTTAATGTTTGCCTAGTAACGTATCAAAATATATAATTATATTGATTATTTGTCTTCCATAATTATTTAATACGTTAGTTTATATTTAGATATTATATAAATAGAAATTAATTCAAATTATTTCCAATGAAAAAATATTGTTAACGACTAATTTAAATGTTCTTAAAATCAGATATATTCACCGATTCAAATGATACAATTTATTTCATAATAATTATGAAACCACAGATAAAAATCTTATTAAACAACCATTATGATACATGCTTAAATTTTTGTAAAAATCCTTGACGTAAAATAAACACAGGATTTGGAGAAAGAAAAATCAATGATTACATATATTTTACTAAGTAGAATGTGTATGTAGTACAATAATCATATGAATGTCTTAATAAATAATAATCCAAGAAAAATAATTAATAATAAAAGTTTAGAAAGACACATATTTAAAAAATTACAAATATGTCTTTCGCTGTAACTGCGCTTCATATTTTATATCATACATGTATTACTTTTTGACTACAATCTTACTTTTTTTTAAGTAACGCCATGTTATAAAGATAACTAATCTATGTTACGTCACTAAAACAACATGTAGATATCTATGGCTAGAAATTACCTGGAAGTTGGTGAATTTTAGTATTGCAGCGGTCCTGAACTCTCTGCAGCAGCTTCAACTCGTCCCCAGCGGTAACCAAGGTAATAGCGGCACCGTAGCTGCCAAATCGTCCGGCCCTTCCAATCCGATGGAGGTATGTTTCGTGCTCCCATGGCACCTCCATATTCACTACCAGATTCACATTCTCTGCATCAATCCCACGAGAGGTCTGACTCGAAAGCAAACAAATTCATACAGATATATTAATATATGAATGAGGTTTGTTTTACTTATCCGGATAAAAATAGAAAAACAAAAGAGTGTCTTTTCAGATAAAATGTTTATTATAAGATTGCAGACGTTTCGCTAAGTTCGTAACTTCCGCTTTAATATTATTAATAAAGAATAACTAAATCCGAAAAAGCATACGATTTTAAAATTTCAAAATCGAATTCAATTTTATTATTATTTCGAAGGAGACGATTAATTTTTAGGAAACGAAATACCATCATTGTTTAGTAATTTCAAGTAACAAATGTGGATAACAATTCAGAAATAATTATTTTATCTTGAATCACACGTCATACATGTTATATGTAAATAGGGTTGCCACATTTTTTCATCTAAAAATTCCTGACTCAAATAGGTTAAAGCTCAACAGTCTTTCTTAAAGAAAATAACCTCTTTAATAAATATCATCATAATTTCTATCTTTTTATAAGTAATAATTAAAAAAAAACAAGTAACAGAATATAATTTAAATAATGGAAACTGCATGTTGATTACTTAATACTACTTAATTAAATGATCATATTTTGGAATGTCCACATTGACTTCTGTTTTTGCAAACTTTCAATTGATAAAGTGACCTTCTAGATTTTCTTTCAAAACTCTTGCACTCACCACGAGAGTGCATAAATCTTTGAAGACCACAGTACTGTACGTGAGACAAACTTCCTCAAACAGACAGAACGTTTTGACATTTAAATTTTAAAAGTCATTAAAAATATTATTTTTTTGCAGTATTTGATGAAGCTCACGATTAAAGTCATTTTCTCGGATATTACTTTTTTCAAAATCATATCAGAATCTTTTAACCTGACCCTGAAAAAAAGTAGCCCTAATCACTGGCCATAAATCTGCGTAACTCTTGTTAAAGCTAGAAGGGAATGATCCAAACAGCGTAGCTTCTTATCTGAATCCGGTAGCTTAGCTGTAGCTTGAAGAGTTATGAGAAAATAAGAATTAAAATTTATTAAGTAATTTTAAGTAAAAGATATGTCGCACCGATAAATGTGCTTGTCACATAACACTTAAATAAAAAAATATACGTTTATCGACATTTCTAGTAAAACATATCCATTTTTAATAGCTGTTTTTTCACATGATTAGCTTATTGTATTATTTGTCCGCTACAATTCCAGACTGAAAAATAAATTTATTACTATTTCATAGTATTAAAACCTAACAATTGCATATCTCTGCTATAATAGAACAATTTCTACAATCTGAGAGAGAATTTGATTAAGGTAGAAAATATATTTATGAAAAAAATGAAACTGTATTATAACTGTATGGGATATTGAAGTGCTATTTATATACAAACAAGAGTCATCCAGTAACCTCGATTCAGCAAACATCACTGTACTGCTTACGTGTTGTGTATAAGTCACTAATACAGTAAAAGAATAAGTGGCAGCCCAAACACAGTAACAATAAACCAGTTTTTCTAATGGGTTCAGTAAAATTCTAAAATTCAAGCATATTCCCAACATTTTGTTCAAAATTATTAAATTTAAGCATATTCGAGTACTATTTGAATTCAAAATGCTCAAATTTCTGACTGTATGGCAACCCTGTATATAGTACATTGTAAACACATAATAACAAAATAAATAAAAAATACTGAAATTTAAAAGAATAAATCGAAATACCCGTTAGGATAACAAATAGAGCCGAGGATAACAAATTTAGATCACATATCTGACGTAAATTAAATATAGCGATGTAGGTTCGCTGAGTTTAAAGATACAAAAATAAATAAAAACAGAAAAATAATATTCCGTTTATTAAGACACGTTCGTACACACTTTCTACCTGTCAGTTATTATAATAAATTAGTATAAATGAGAATAAATAAATAAATAAACTAAAGTTACATTGACAGAAACAGACTTCATAACATAAAATATATCGTAGCATATATTAAACGGGAATTAATGAATTAACTATAAAAGATACAAAGAGATATTAGAACAGATCAAAAATAACTTGGAAACCATTAAGATGCAATGAGCATTTAATTTAGGCTTATCATATCCTAATGTACAGAGATTCCCTAATTTTTTGTCGGGGTCATAACGAGATTTATCCAGCATTTTTTATTTATCCAAAGAGAAGTTAATATAACAAAAATATTGTTACATTGTATAAAGTAGTTGTAAATGACAAAACTTAATGTAATATTTTTGTGATCTGAGAATGACCGAATGTAGTTTAGTTTTGCCTATAATAAAGAAAACGACTCTGTTCTTACTATCAATATTTCCGTCTAGGGTTTATCTTCTTTTAAATAAAAAAGTTCGGAAATATTTTCCTCTGTGAATTGCTATAATAAGTTCACTTTAGACCAGTTTAGACTAGTCATGACATGATCCTGAAAACAAAATTTGGAAAGCACCATACATTAAATACAATAAGCAGGAATTAAATACTCTATTGCATCAACTTAGGTGGTCAACTTAATAATGTTTATGGCGGAATTTAATGTAATATTTTTGGGTTCCGAGAATCTCAAGACCAAATATCGTACGTTATGTATGTCGTTATATATATATATCATATCGTACCTATGTATCCAACATATTATGTTGGATCTGTTCTAGTGTCTCTCTGTTCGTAGTTTCTGTATGTTTGTATCCTTTAATTAAAATTTCTGTAGTGATTTTTTATGTAACAATATTACATTATTTATATCTGTTTATTATTCTTAGTTCTAAATCATATAACAACTGACGAGACAGAAAGTAACAGCAAACTTCGTCTTAATTTATTAATAAAATGTTTGAGACAATCGATTGATAAAATGACAACAATTTTTTCTCTCTTTAAAATAGATAAATAATATTCCATTATTAACGCAATCATAATATAATAAAATTCTTACAAATACCCACATAAATACCATTAATAGGGGATCTTACCACATCAGTAGAGACGAGCACACGACAGTGAAATCGCTTTAACTTCTCATAGGCTTGAAGTCGATCGGCCTGATTCAGAGAGCCAGCAATATAGGCGGTGGGCCAACCGTTCTGAGTCAAGGTCTCACATAATTCCTGTGCACTGCAACAAAAATAAAAAGGTGCCTCATCTTGGAAAAATGTAAATATCGAATCCGGAATTCATAAATGTAAGTCCCAACTAATCTTATAAATATTTGTAAATATTAAGTTTCCGGATAAAAACAATGTATACATCTTAGTTAGATAAATGGAAAACAGTGTGTAGCAATCAAGCCATATTAATATTTCGGTTACCTTGGATCAGTTCGCTCAAATTTTTCTGCTAAATACTAAAAATACCCGATTTTCAATTAAATTATATAAAACAATTGTTTCGTATAAAACGTAGAAAATGTTGTCATTACTGTTGTCAAAAGGACTGGATCATTTTAAATACCAGGACTTTAAAAAAATAATAATGCATCATTATCTGAACTATTTATAAGCTCAAACGAGTTCTTATTTCAGGGAAATTTTATTTAATGGTTACATTAGTTAAAACTTTATATGTAAAAAGAAATATTTTAACCGAAAGACGATTGAAAACACCATACTTAGATTTCACTGAGAAATGAACCTATTTTCAATTATCAATAGATAAATATAATTAAAAATAAAAATAAACATTTCGCTCCTCCATTGACGTAATCTTAAAAAAAAGAGCACTAACTTTATATTATAAATCATTTCTAATAGTGTAATAAGGTCATAATATTATTAGCTAGTTACCTGGAATGGATGTTTGAAAATATAAGACATTGCTGAAATTCTACAGAAGCGAGAATTTTGAAGACTAGTTCAGCTTTCAATTGGAAGATGGCGTGGGATGAGGGGTCGTGTGGAACAGTGTGGAAGAACTGCTTGATACCTGTTCAAAAGATAGGAGCAACGATAACAATGTCAAATATTTTTAACACATCATGCTATGATATATTTTTGCTCAGAAATTATGATTATAGTAAGTTGATATAATCAATATTTTTTCAGTTTATAATAATATAATGCACTATACTTCATACTGTAATTAAATACATTTTTATTCTTCAATTACAAAAGTATTAATATCCTTATCTAATAATATTAATTAAAGCACTTGATCCAAGTTATCAATAAATGTATTATATTTAAAATATAAGAAAATGTGCCAACCGAATGAACAAAATAAAGAAGCTTGTATAGTATAGAACATTTAAATAAATAAAATTTAATTATCTTTAATGAAAATACCGTCTTCCAAAAATAGTTTCAAAATAAATACATCATTTTGTACTTTGGATTGCAATTGGTTATGCTTATTATAATTTATTGAAAACTTTACTTTCTCAAAATAATTTTAAAACAGAATGTTATCCTATTAGAAAACTTTAAAATGTCTAAGTTTATTTAAAATTGTTTAACATTCTTCACAGCATGTAAACGCAGGCCAGTGTATACTTTTACCTAATAAAGCGGGATCAATAGAGTTAAGTCGGACAAAATGCGGGCTTTGCATATACATTGTAAGATGTTGAATCATGTTGCTCGCGTAAGTGGCCGAGAGTGTAAGAACTTGCTTGTTAACAGGCAACGACGAGTAAATCCAACTGTAAGAAGGAAAATATAACTACATGTTTTAACTTGACTTACACATTTAGTAGTGTACAGATCAGTTGTAAAATGCAACCTACTTGATTGTTGGCTGAAAATTATCCGTAAAAAGCATATCAGCTTCATCTAATATAAGCATCCTAATTGAATCAGTCTTCATATAACCAGCTTCGATAAGGTACTTTATTCGACCTGAAATAGACCCAATATTTAAATTGCATCTCTATGACTATCAAATGTTTGTCCTTTAATATTTTTCAAATATTCAGGCACGTGACGATAAACGTAAAAGATAGTACAATACCAGTTGAGTATGCTGAGTTACACTATAAATGGCATTTTTCGATAGTATGATTAAAATTAAGTATAACCATAATGAGCAATATTAAGAATATTATAAATAAACATCAAATATTTATAATAATTACAAAATGAGATTTAAATAACATTTGAGTTTGTCTAATAAGTGAAATAGTAAAACACATAATAATACAAGTGGTCATGAAAGTCTTCCATAAAAGTTTAGTCTAACTTAAAAGTCTAAACTAAATGTGTCACAAATTGCCACAAAACAAAATATCAAGTCATAACTAAGTAGACAAGACTCGTTTAAGCTAAGCCGCGACATAGCAATTTAAGTTTGTAACGGTTAGACAGTATATTATTGAAATAATCGACGCCAAAATCACATATAAAATGTACAGTATTGGCCATAATTCATGCATCACCCTCGGAAAAAGAAAAATCTATTCAAATCCATAAAAAACTTTATTGTTTACATGAAGCAGTCCGAAAATTAGTTTAATGGTATAACAAGACT
>JAYRBW010039604.1:0-11737 GCA_036023295.1 Invenusta paracnida
TTTTGCAGGATAGACATACAATATTGCGAAATGTGTACTAGCATACAGGTGGGTCTAGACAATGCATACTGCCTGCATACAGGGGGGGAGGGGGGGTTTAAATTGATCAAAATGTTGCATACGTAATACTTGAATGGCCCCAAATGTAAGACTTAATGATCTGTATGTATACTGAATACAGAATAAATAAAATTAAAGGAAACCAAATATCAGTAGTAAATAATGAAATAAGTTTCATGGCATTGCCAACAGGAAAAGTAGAAAATGAATTCAATAAATATTATATACAGGCTTTGCTGACCACCAATATTCAGCTTTTAGTGGTATTATCTTCAATAAAGAGACTTATTTGACCCAGCTAATATTTATATATTTGTTAAATGCATGAAAGGTATTTCACAAAAGGATAAAAATGGGTATATAAGTTTAGTGAACATATTTTAATGTATTATAATAGTATATTGCACATATAATGTATTATATATGTTATATATATGATAAACTAATAATAAAATCATGTTGAACACATTCATTACAAAAATCAGGTAAGAGCAAAAACTTTTTAATAAAAATCTGTTGTATGGGACAATTTAATTAGTGCATTAATACCACACTATAATAAAATATTATATTACTTAGGAGAATCATGAGTTATTTATATAAAGATGTGATTAATTACAACTTTAGAAGGTCTAAAAGGATTTTAGATGAATTATTACATATTATGATAACTTTTATTTGTAGCTCATTTGTCCATTTATTTATAATTTGTATAATATTAATAATTATACTATTTATAATTAAATTGATACTTCCTCGTCCCTGGTTGTAAAAGATTAGTGAGAACCCTGCCATGTTAAAAAAAACAAATAATACAATTTAAAAAGGATAAAACTAATCATGGTCAAAGGAGTGAAGCATTGCAATGCAATGAAAGTGAGGTGTGTTTGGTATATTTAGAAGGGCACACTTTAACAGAATATTACCAACTGGTAGTAGAACTGTGTCTGGTGAATGCCTACAGAGTCTAACATGTGGCACGAGCTTGTCCACTGGCACTTCATGAAACAGGTTGCTGGATTCCAATGAAATTTGGCGGGGTACATCTTCAAACAGTTTTATGTAAGCCAATAGCCCATCAGCAGCAGTCTGAACAAAATGGAGGATATGACCACACTTGTTAGATTGGAGAATGACAACAGAACTACATGATTTTGGTGTCCTTGCTTGATATGCTGCAGTGTGGAATACCTTCCCTTTCACAAAAGCACGAGCATACACTTCAGTAGCAAGAACATTGTGTGTGGCACAAACATTTTCCAGATCAGGTGAGACTGGCTGAGTGGGACCAACACCTTTAGAATCAAGGGAGTTGTGAGAATGTGTTAACTTTCGATGAAAGAATTTGTTAACAACTTGGTTGACAGATGAGAGATAAGAACGCACATAGGATGTTAATTTACCCATAGCATTTTCAAAGGGAAATGCAGACACATTCTCTAAGGAGCCAAAGCGATGTGTTTGGTCAGCAAGGTGAAGCAAAGAATGCATATTGAAGGAATACACATTCTCTTCATACAATGCATCAAGAGATTGGTGGAAAAGTTTCAGGATATTGCCAGCAAATTCAACATCAGCAAAGTTGGAGTCTGCACAACACAAGAGGTATATTGCAGAGGAGAGCAATAGAAAGTGTAAGTAGTACTCACTATCCAGGTGGTTTTTCAGAATCACTGGACCTGAAACAAAACAATAAGCAGTTTATAATATAATAATATATACATATTATTTTATTTTAAAATGTAAAGCACATTATTGTAATTATTATGTTTTCATCAAATGAACTTGTTATTATTATTTACAATACTTACCAGTATATAGTAAAAAGTTTCTCCATTCACTGGCCTTCCAATGTTTGATGTCAACAAAAGAACGTGGTTTTCTGTTGATATCATGTGGAAAAACAAAATCCATATGCATTTGTGTCAATTCAACTAAAGCTGCCTGGTTAAGGAGCTGCGGTGTCCATGTGTGAAAGAGAGTTCGGGTTACACCAAGGCACACCTGATGCATGTAATCAATACATACTTGGCTGGGAATAGTCAAAACACCACTCAGTACACTTTCACCTTTTACACCACGTGTAGGCATCCCAGAGTTCACTGAATTTAACACATCTTCTTGGTAGCTTTCTTCACTGCATAAAACAAACTCATCATGAAGATAGAGGTGGCAATTGTTTCTATGTACTCCACAAGTATAACATGTGGGACACCCATAATACCCATTAAATTGTATAATATTAAGTACAGAACTTTTTGCTGGCATATCACATACCAGCCTGTCAATAGAGAGATTGAAAATGTAGTCTATATTATTAATAAAAATTGAAAGTTGTGAGTTTTTGAAATAGTCTATAAAAATATTGAGATACTCGGTCCAACATGGTTTGCCTCTCCCTTTCCAAACACCAGCCAAAAAACATTATTAAGTAATGAACGAATATCATTTAACAAATCACGGATCAAAATCAGAAGAGGCCACAAGGAATTTGCAGATGACTTGAAAATCAGTCCACCATCACAATTTAATATGAGGTGTATAGTCGACACTAGGTGGATAAATCAATACGGCTTGAATTTTGTGAAATAATTTTGGCAATTTGATCTTAAATGTTGATAATAATAAATTCAGCTGTTGCTGTTTTAGATGTATACAAGCATACATCATCAGCTGGTTTATCTTTTGACAATTCATAAAATGATGGTAAATTGGAATTAGGTGGCATAGAATCTCTAAATAATTTAAGAATTTCTTTGGTGGCTCTATCTGACAGATGAAAGCCATTGCGTATTTCATTTATTCTAACTGTGAATGTTTCTTTTGTAATATCTGCTTGTGGGTATATAAGGTCTTCATCACTATCACACTCTGAATTAGATGGAAGTAAATCAGGAAAATCTTGATCCTCAACTCGAAGTGGTGTTGAGCAAACAAAGACTACATGATGATCTGAAAAAAATAATATTACTAAATTAAATAGGTACCAGAAATAATTACAAATTTATCTTCTAATGAATTGTTGTCATACACAACTTTATCTACAAAATATAATGTATAGCATTAAGATTTAATTAAATATTAATTGATAACATATTTTGATTATTAAATTCATATATATATTAACAACCAACATGAATAAAAATTATAGATATGTAAAAAAATTAAATGAAAGTATACATTTATATACAGTAATAATAATTAAAATATATTAATATGGACTGATAGCAAATATTTGCATGCCAATGCATATAAAATGAAATATTATACAGAATGCAGTTATTTTTCTAGGAACTATTAAATAAAATTGTAATTAAGAACTGCTAAAGTTTAGAAGTGAAATACACTTTTTTGTTTGTTGTATAATAGTTGATCTTTATGAAATGTATAAATATATTATTTATGTATTGTTGTTGACTCAACATCTCATATAAATATTTAATATATATATATTACAAACAGGGACATTAATAACAATTTAGAACTTACTTCCATCATTGTCTAAGAAAGACTCATTCCCTGAAACATCACTTTCATGTTGTGATTCTGTAGAATGACCTGAAAAGTAACCAGTAACCACTATATTATAATTAACAGAGTTATGGACCCAGGTGGTGATGTGGGGTGTCACACCTAGGAAAAAAAATGTATACTTGAATTTCTTATATAAGTTCTATAACAGGATTTGGTTAATAAATATACATACTTTCACTTTCTGATGAAGAACCATTTTCATCTTTTAAAGTAAGATAATTTCTTTTTTGTCGATTATACATTTCAACATCTTGGCTTGTTTTCTAAAATAAACAGGTATATAAAAGTACACCATTTTTAAAGTCAATAATACCAAATGCTGTATATGATGTGAATGTATAGGATATGAAATGCTGTAACTGGATGTGCTTAGCACCTACCTAATTCCCTGCAACCATAGCAGTTGTGCTTAGCACTTACTTAATCAAGCAAAGGGCATCTAATTCCCTGCAGTCATAGTGGATTTAATTTTTTTATGAAACTTATAAAAAGAAATTCCATGATAGCTAACTTATAATTTTGTGATTTTTCAATATATTATTTTTTGTTTGATTTTTCCATGATTTTTAAAGAACTAGATACCATGGTATGGTATGCAAAATGTATGAATTTTGAAGATGAAGTGGACCTGGATTCAGAGGCCACGTCAGACACAATGTCAATGAGGGATGATGAGGAGAATTTATCAGTAGCAGAAGAAATAGAAATTGGGCAGGAAATGACAGAGGATGAAATTCCTGAGATTGGGGAAGAGATTAAGATCTAAATTAGAAAAGGTCCCAGACTGAAAAAGATAATATTTTAGAAATGTGTGTGTTTAAATTAGCTTAAGGATACATGGTGGAGAGAGGTAGAACCTTACCCCAGGCCTGGGCCCCATGACACTGGACATGTCCCGCTGGTAGAACTGGTCTTCCCCCTAATCTATGTAAGCCAGTGTCAGGCTTGAAGTAGGAGTTTGTACTATGAATGAGTGAAACAAATTTAGTGAATTTGGCATAAAGATAATTGTGGAAGTTCTTTATGGATTTAACTTATTATTAATTTGATTAGGTGGTATTTAAACAGATATGTTGGCATGAGTACAGGTGGAAGAAGTCTTTAATAGTAGATAATTGATCTGTGATAGACATAGCATGGTAATAAACTATGGGTAAACATACCTTTCTGGTTAGATGTAGAGGGACTTGCTTGGCAGTCTGGGCTTATGGCCGAGCTCGACAGTCAAGAGAAGATCCTTCTGTGACAGAAATGTGAGAAAGACAACATAAGGCAAGGTACCATGTAAGAGTTCCATAACAACATTGTACATTAATTACTAATTTACAGCACACAGTGATAATAGGAATTGTTATATATGCTTGTATGAAACAGAATTGTAAGGCTGAGATAGTTATTCCAAAACCTTTGCCAGTGGTAATAAGTGATGGTCAGGGGAGTGCACATCTTTTGACTTTTGATTTAAAACCATTAGCTTATGTTATACAAAAACAAATAAAATACTAAATCAGGAGTATTCAGGAGACATTACTAGTGCTGAGATAAAAATAGCTGAAAATTGCAGACATTTTTAATTAAATCAATGGGAAAGGAGTTAATTATAAAAAGAATTTTGCATGTTGAAATTAATTCAACAGATGTAGTGGGACCTTTTGTGTGGACAAATTTGATTTAAAAAAAGAGAGTGAAATTACTTTGTCTGAGAGATGAGAAAGAGTGGAAAGCAATATTTGAACTCTTACCTAACATAACAGTCCCTGTTAGGATAAAAATAAATAATTCTACTAGAGGTGTGTAGAAAGGGCAGAGAATAAACATGACTTTGCGGGCTTTAATAGTAATACTCAGAGTAAGAAAATAGCTATTTGTATGGATATAAAAATAGAGATTTATTTCTCTGACAATAAAATATTATACATTGAAAATGTCTTTTAACTAACAAGCCTATGATGCAAATGATCATAAACACACAGGTGTTTCAGGTTGTAAAAGAATTATCTAGTTGTAAATCAAAAAGGTGTATTTCTTCACCTGGGTTAGGAAAGAATAGAAAAAAGAGACCGGCTCATTGTGTTGCAGTTTTATTTTATGCTTATTGTGGGTCTGCAATGACCAGAGCAAAAACTGATAAGGTGGTAACCCAATATACTAGAGGGTTGGAAATGAAAATTCAAAGGAAATTAGATGTTCAGGAAAAACAGTGCTTTTGTTTGAATATATGGGGCTTGTTGATATTAAATAAGTACAAAAGGAGCCAATACATTTTGAAGTATACCCATGGAGTGAGATGAAAGAGTCATTGGATAGTGACAGTGAGTGAATATAAAGATATTCAGCGATCGAGCCAGTAGAGCTAGATTAGAACTATTAGATTTTAGCTATATGTGGACAATCATATACTTGTATTTTGTATAACATGTCTATGATTTTCTTATTCATATATTTTTGGTGACTATAAATATGTGACATTATACAGTAATAGTATACATGAACACAACATTACTTTGGTGAATGAACTATTATGTATTAATTATTTGTGGTTAATAAAGTTGTTTTCAGAAAAGGGTTACAAGACTGAGGACAGTCTTTTCAAGAGGGCCCGCCATTTAAAAGTGTAATTTAAATATGTATTTAACTTGTATTTTATTTCATCATTATATTAAATCTAAGTATTTGCATGGTTGGACTAATTTATAACTACTTTAATGAATAAGTTATGTTGTATTTTATGAATATTAAATGTTGGATTTAAGAGATACAGAATTATAGAAAGAAATCTGAACTATGTAATTAAATTATCTGAACTATATCTTAATTAGAGTGCATGCAGTGATCTAGATGTAATTGAATAGGAAGTTCACCTTTTATTATAATGCACTGTATCAATAACTCACCATATGTACACATGTACAGATGGGTGCAAAGTATACACTATACAGTATAAAAGACTGTTTGTAAGGGTACCACCACCACCCCCCCCACCTTATTTGCCCAGAGGCCTTGACTCTCGGAAGAGTATTTGTAATTTAATAAGACCATGGGCGTCTTCACTAATAAAACGATTGATTGATTTATATTATATTTGACTTCTTTACCTTAACAATTGACTATCGGAGAGCAAGATCTCTTACAATACTTTTATTTATACTGTTATATATTCAATCAATTACACCTCATACAAACAATAATAATAATAAAAAAATATTTCTAGTTTATAAAACTATATATATAATATATATATAATAAACTAAATTTGTGCTTGTCCAGTTCGCGCATTTCGATTATATTGTTTATATGAGTAGCGTATATACGTATATTTAAGCAATAATTGTTATGCTTTATATTATATAAATATTTGTCAATTTACATTTAACGATAATTTTTTATTTCTCAGAAGAATAATTAATCAAATATATTATGTAGTTAAATTTGTGTTAAATATTCTGCAATATTTACCTATAATATATACCTAATATTTACAATATAAGCTCTTGTGATTGATTTCTCAAGATTAAGATAACTCAGCTACTATAAATTGACAACATTAAATATGTTAATTTCAAATTAATTATAATATTTCTTAGTTCCTTCGTACCAAAATATATATGAACGTTATTCAGATATAATTATAATACATTAATGATATAGAATTATATTACTTAACAATATTACCTTATTTTTTGTACGGTAGTAATTACAAGTGAAATACAATTTATTACAAGTTAATTATAATTTATTAGAAGTTAGTAACAATTTATTACAAGTTAATTGTAATGAGACTTGTAATTTAATTTTAATTTAATTACAATAAATACAAGTCATTACAAGTAAATTACAATAAAAACAATTTATTGTAATTTATTACAAGTATAACAATTATTTCAATTTAATTGTAATTTAGAAAATTTTCGATTCACTGGGTACACCTTTTATTTTAAAATAAATTCATGTAACTGTATTGTATTAATTTCAACGCTAATGAGTATATAATAAAATGATGTATGACATAAATGAGGTGAATGGGATATCACCAAGTTTCACCACAACATCATAATACGTGTATAAGTTACTTATCAGAGACTACTGTAATTGAGGTATGTAAAAGTGTATTCAAGTAGTGTGTATTTTGTGTGTATTCAAGTAATAGGCTGATCAAAATCTATGTTTATTTGATATAAACAAGTAACGTATTGTATTGATCTGATACTTCATACTTTTTTATACATATTGGTACATTCCCTATATTCTATGTGCTTATTTATGTAATTGCATACAAAAAACTTATTTCGAAACATTTATTGACGTAATCGTATATTTATTTATTGATAATTAAACCTATATATTTGCAATAATATTTTGCATATTCGTATTGCCCATTCATATTCTTGTATACTTGGTAACAAAAGTTAGCAACACGAACAACGCTACTATATTTAATGTTTTGTAATTTTATTATTCTTTTGTAAAAAAAATACTACACTTCAATTTGATTGTTTATAAATTTTGAATTCCAAAGTTTTACGATGAATATTTGCACATGTATGTTTTATTTTATTAATTTTTTAAACATGTTTTATTTACATTTTATTTTTTATTTTCACAGGTTTCGCCAAGTTGAAATATGTAAAACTTGAGCTTCAGAAATTTGAATCCACTTCCAATTTCAACCAACTAAAACGGTATATACACACAGGGATACACTCATCATACAAAATGTACCAGTGTACTGTGTGTACCGGGATGTTTCTAAAGCATACAAATAGAAGACAGCATCAGTGTACCTTTTGTTATAAAGCATTTTGCAAACCATCAAAACGTGTACTTCATAAACGAATACACAATAGTACAAAAGCACTATGTAATAAAGCGTTTTATGATTCATCCACTCTTTCTCGACTCAACCGAATACACACAGACGAAAAGCCGTATCAACGTGCAGTATGTGAAAAGGCGTTTTATACTTCATCCACTCTTTCTCAACATAAACGAATACATACAGGTGAAAAGCCGCATCAGTGTGCAGTATGTAATAAAGCGTTTAGTGATTCATCATCTCTTTCCCGACACAACCGAATACACACAGGTGAGAAGCCGCATCAGTGTACAGTATGTGATAAAGAATTTTCACAACCAGGAGATCTTGCAACACACAAACGAAGACACACAGGTGAAAAGCCGTATCAGTGTGCTGTATGTAATAAAGCATTTTATACTTCATCTACTCTTTCAAAACACAAACGAATACACACAGGTGAAAAGCCGTATCAGTGTGCAGTATGTAAAAAAGCGTTTTGTGATTCATCATCACTTTCTCGACACAACCGACTACACACAGGTGAAAAGCCGTATCAGTGTACACTATGCAATAAAGCATTTTCAAGTTCATCGGAGCTTTCAAGGCACAGACGAATACACACCGGTGAAAAACTACATCAGTGTACAGTGTGTAATAAAGCATTTTCAAATTCGTCGGCACTTTCTAAACACAAGCGAATACACACAGGTGAAAGGCCGTATCAGTGTAAAATGTGTAATAATGCATTTGCACGATTTGATAACCTTTCTCGACACAACCGAATACACACAGGTGAAAAACCATATCAGTGTACTGTATGTCAAAAACCATTTCCAACTTCATCAGCTCTTTCCAGACACAAGCTAATACACACAGGTGATACGCCGTATCAATGTAAAGTATGTAAAAAAGCATTTATTCATTCGTCGTCTCTTTCTCGACATAACCAATTACATACAGGTGTAAAGCCGTATCAGTGTACACTGTGTACTAAAGCATATTCAGATTCATGGGCTCTTTCTCAACACCACCGAATACGTCACGCAGGTGAAAAGTTATATCAGTGTACACTATGTAATAAAGAATTTTCTTCATCATCATCTTTTCACCGACACAAACGAAGGCATACAGATGAAAAGCTGTATTAATGTTTACTATAAAATAAATGATTTTAAACCGTCACATTTTTACGACACAAACGAATACGCACATTTAAAAAGCCGTATCGCTGTACTCTACGTAATAAAGCATTTTCATATTGATCGGTTCTTTCCAAACACAAACGAATACACACAGGTGAAAAGTTGTATCAGTGCGTAATACATTGCGTATGAAAGCATTTTCTACTTCATTGTCTTGTCCCACGCAAAAAAATACACACGGGTAATTAGAAGTAGCAGTGTACACTGTGTAAAAACATTTTAAAGATCAATTGAACTTACAAGATACATGTAAAAATACTTATGAACCTATACGGCATAAATAATGTATTCAGCGTCATCATAACTTAGACGGTACACACATGATGCAGTATCAGTGCACATGACTTAGAAAGGTGTTTTTACTCTATTATTCACTCTCTATTTCGCTTCAATTACAAAATGTATTTTAATATTAAGGATTCGCTCTATTTTCAAACATCCAACTTTTAATATGTATATTCTGTTGTGTGTTGTAATGTACTAATAACAATATTCATATAATGTTCTTTGTATTTACATATGTATATCTTATATTGGACTGTATGACGTCACACACGTGATGCAGTATCAGTGCACATGATTTAGAAAGGTGTTTTTACTCTATTATTCACTCACTATTTTGCTTCAATTACAAAATGTATTTTAATGTAAATGATTCGTTCTAATTTCAAACATCCAACTTTTAATATGTATATTCTGTTTTGTGTTGTAGATGTACTAATAACAATATTCATATAATATTCTTTGTCTTTACATATGTGTATCTTAAATTGGACTGTATGATATATATTCCAAACATTTCTGTTGTAATATTGTGTAATTACTGTACATGTCTAGTATCTATGTTGCATTATTGTTAAATGCGTTTTATTTGCAATTGTTGTTTCTGCAAATAGATATGTTTTAATTTAATGGCTCTTTGTTTTTTAATTTACTTGATTATTTGTTATGTGTTTATTCAGTCAGTGTGTAGTGTGCAGTTATAGTTTGTTTAATTATGCATTCGCACATTAGACATACATATATTATGTTGGTGCTTAAAGATAGTGTTTTCGTCGTTAATTTACGTGACTGCATTCAAGCTTTAAAATGTATAAAAACATCGAAATATATATGGAATGTACAATTCGTTTTGATGTAACTATCTTTAAACTACATACAAGATCAGTTACATTTTTTATCATTAATACAAGATTCTCATTAAGACATTATTTACTTTAGTGATCCTTCTATATTTTACAGAACTAGTTCAAAGCTTATATAATATTGGGTCAACTATATTACAAAGTGTCAAACATTGTTTTAATATTTTTTCTTTTTATCCATGTCGTAAAACAGTATTTTGCGGTTTTTTCTAATAACTAATACCATTAAGTGTATATTTTCATAAACATTGTTAATATTGCATAATCTATTCTAACGTTTCTCTGGAAAGTTTCTATTGAGTATTTTGTTTTCTAAATTAATTTAAGCTTTTAGAAAATTACTGTTTTTTTAATATTCGAATGATATCATTTATGTTTTATTTTTAGATTTCAAATCACAGACAGATAATTGAACCGTCTCCTGAGTCAATACAACCATACTGGATTTGGGTAAATTAAACTTTGAATTTGGTTATAATTACAATATGAACTATTTTAAAAAGGATTCATCGTTCGTTCATAATATAATATGTTATTTTTCTCACGCGTTAAATTGTCAAAATGTTTCAAGGAAAATTTCACAATGGTGTTTCAAGTCCTTAAACAGGGTTCGTACGGTTTGGGAAGGTTTTGGAAAAATAAAAATCCAGGCCCTGGAAAGTTTGTAAAATAAAGGGAAAAGGGAAAGAAGTTTTTAAAAGTTTGGGAATTTTCGTGGTGTTGTTTTTTGTAGTCATTATGTAGTTAAATATGTTTTGCATTCAATAATTTATTTATTATTGTGACTTATTTCTTTTCATCAGGTGTTTAGACTCAGACTGGATACCCCACATATATGGTTCAAAATGAAATAAAATACTGGTTTTTAACTTTTGAAATAATTTGTTGACTGTAGTATAAGGGGTGGTTTGGCGGTCATTGAAATGTTCCCATTTCAGATAGCGTAAATGTGCTGATATTGTTACGATATATAATGGTAATGTGTTGTTAATGATTGTAGA
>JAYRBW010039615.1:0-11737 GCA_036023295.1 Invenusta paracnida
GCTAAAACAATAGATTACACATTGAGAGTCTACGCAAATTTAACTAGCAAAGATACGGGTTGGAGTATGATACATTAAAATAACCTGTCTAACAGTTTAGATTAAATTTTTAAAATGATTGGAGACAACTGAGATGAATAAGTAGAATGAAGATATGTAATATAAAAGTTTCACTGATGCATTAATATCAATTATCTAATGAAATGGTAGTATTTGTGCAAGAACATTCACGTCTTTCTCTATTAGAGAGAAAGAACTTTAATCGAATGAAAGTGTAATCTTATAATAGTACAGGGTGGCCACGGATACCTTCACGAAATTCGTGTATAAATACATAAATATAAACACTTTGATCCATCTGATAGTAGCTGCTTAATAAAAGGAGTTTATTTATTTATTTAGTTGAAAGTACAGCCCGATTAATAAATTATGTAAGATTAAAAAATATATCCCTGATTTAAGCGGGATACAAGTGGCATTTTATTTTTAAACAGTCACTCTTCCGTCAGTAATATTCCCTTGCGAGTGTGTGAAAATAGCAGATTCATTACGTGCTATTCTATTTATAGTTCTTATGACTTTGATGGTTTCTAACTGGAAACAATGTTATCGATCAGTAGATCATGAGGGCTCGATCCACTTCAAGCATATTTATCAGGAAAGCCTCTGTGTGGTGGTCAGATGAGATTAATCCTCTTTTTCCGGCATCACTGACTCCGGTAATTGTTGTCCATGTTCGGACTGTGTCCGTTCCTGCCTTGCGTTAGTAGTTATACTGAGCGGATACGTTGATTGACTGTATGTTATTTCTGTCCAACTACGTGACCTGTTCCTATCCTGACATAGTGTACCTCATTTATTTCGCGTGTCGAAAAAGGAAGACGAATGCGATTTAAAAGCCAACTAACTATAACATGCAAATTCTACTGATGTTCCGGGTTTGTTGAGTACACAATTAATTGACTCTGAAGGATAGTGGAAGAAATCTAACATACTGAAAGTACCTACCGATTATTCTGAGACACAAAGGGATATTAAATGAATTGAAAATTGTTTCGAACAATGAAGTGGGCGTTAACGGGGAGAGTTTGAAAAATAGTGTTTAATTATATTTATACGGAAAAACTATTTTGCAGAATTGCTTAAACAGAAAATTGCTGTTTGGGGAAAGAAGTAGATTACTACAAACTTCGGGTGTATTTTTTATATATTAATAAAATGATATTTTAAAGCCAAATTAAGATGTATCTCCAATCGTTTCAAGAATTTTCTATTTGAACACTTTTTCATTAGTATATATTATATAGCATTGAATATTATGCCACAAACACCAATAGAAAACAGTTTTGGATTGAAAACAGTCCAGGAAACTCTAGCTAATATTGCGCATTTTATATAATATACTATTTCCTCTTTAAGGTAATTTAAGTCCTGGATTTGTATGGAACATTTAGGAGAAGTCTTTTTTTCGAATTAGATAAATTTGTCTTTTCTGTCATTATTTCTTTCAATTAAGCATTCACAAACTCTCCTTATAGTGCAATTAAATTCTGTACAATCCTCGAGGTTGGCGTACTATTTATTTTTGAAATAGGTCTGCTGGAGTTTTATTGGTTAGAAACGAGTATAGTCATATGTATACGCTATTAAATATTTTTTTAAACGTACATTTTAAAGTATTTTTAATTTGAATAGTAAAAATATTCAGAAATACATTTCTACTAACCTTATTTAACTCCATAAAACTGTATTATAATGATTCTTAAATTTTATCAGCATTTACGATATCTTATGATATTTATGTATTCCCTGCTGATAATTTAAAACTAACAGAAATGTGAATTCAAGAAATATAAACTGTTTCATATTATGTACATTCGATGTTGTGTGCATAAGTTTCTCAGGCATATAATGTATGTGTAAAATTACTTTTTAAACTGAATAAAGTTGTTAATTAATCTGAAAGTGAAACGTGTAATTCAATGATTTGTTATCATTTTAATAATATATACTAAAATAGTAGTCTACAAAACTGTTTTTTCCGCACGACCTGATCTGACCCTCTTGTTCCAGACCACATGGATGACAACCCCACCCCCATGCAATGGTCCGGATTCAGGATCTTCCTCGTCACACTCCTCATTGTCATCGCGATTGCCGTTTGTGTCGTTGTCGGATTCCTTATTTATTCCCGTGAGGAGAATCGCAGGAAACGTTTTTACTAATAATTCTCTCTTCCCCTCTATCCTTCCCTCGGTCCCTCTCCTCTTCTCCATTCTTTTCTTATCTATTTTCTCGTCTTGTCTTCTTTCCTCGAGTCCTCTTCTCTCTCTTCTTATCTTCTAGTCCCTCTCTGCTTTGCGACATCCTGCTTTTATCGCACTTCAACTGATTTAGCCATCAGCATCACAATTTGTAAATATCAATTTACAAAGCTTGCATATTATTATATAATGAAGGCGACTTTCTTTCGCTCTTTCGTTTCACCTTTGTAACATACAAGGTCATTTTTACTTCATTTGAAGCCACAAATCATTTGCCAATTCAGAAAGAGACAGATAAAAACTGAATTAGTTTTCTAGTTATTTTTTGTCAACGAATTTTGTGTGAAATAATATTTGGTCACCATTATCCAGGCTCACCAAATCATCCTGATACACTTGACTGTACATTTCGCACCTCCCCCTCCCACATTCAAATCTAAGTCAGCTCAAAAGTGTACATGTTCGCAATTATCTATGTATTTACGTACAAATGATGACAATTTGTTTGTTATTTCGGTCCGGGAAAGGTTCTAATGATTTTTGTACATCGCTCTCTTTATAGCTTTTTATAATTTATAATTTACAAAACATTATATATTATTGGGTTTTACCCAAACAAAGGGCAAAGTGTTGGACTATATTTCTATATAGCTGCTATCAATAATTTTAACTACATATTGAAGCCATAAAAAAGTTCTTTTCATGATTACAAGTCATTGGATAATGTAGAGAAGGTTTCGTGTATAATCTGATATTTGTAGTTGGCTAACATTCCTATTTGAGTTGATTTCTAATATCTTTTGTATGTCTTTTTCATTGAAAATTGATCGCAGAACCTCTCACTAATACTACTACTACTTATGATACTAATAATAATACTAACAAATAAATCTTATAATAAATGATATGATGTAATACGGTATGATATTGATAAATATTGTAGATAATGATATTTGTGTATCGCTAAATACCCATTGTAGATTTTCACGATCGTTTTTACTATTCTACTTTATTCCTTAATAATTTATTTTTTACGTTAATACTGATAATGTACAATGAATAGACATCTGTATTGTATTAAGAGAATTTCAGTTACAATAGAAATATACTCCCTAGGTTTCTTATAAATCTCTCGTTTATTTTCACTTCTTTTGTGAAAGTTTCAATAGGATTTGCGAGTTTATGAATGAGCACAAAGCGATTACAACTGTTTACTCAAGTTATTTCTCGTTATATCGTAATCTAGCCTCATAATTATTAATCTGGTGTCAAATACACGTCCTTCAGAAATCGATTAAATTATATCTACAAACGTTGCCGATATCTTCGACTATTTAGACTAATTAATTTGCTATTTCGCAAAATGTTGGTTTGAAAGTTTTACTGGAAACTGTAGTGCAGGATTTTTTGTCGGGGTTGTTCTTTTTTGTAGAATTCTCTATTTAAAACTGTTCAGAGTTTTACTCGAGCTTTTTTTAATGTCCACCGCTACAAAAATAATTTTATATTTTAATGCTATACAAACATTATATTATGTTGTTAGTTTAAAATTTACTTGTGTCTATTTTACTGGTTTAGATAGGTTTTTTTTATTTATGTGTTTGGTAGGTAAGTTTTTTAACATTGCTTAAATAAAATATTCTGTGTTGTATGAGAATGCATTCATATTCTTAATTATATTTAAGAAATTTATTAATTGAAATATTTAATTAATTCTTATTCTTAAAAGTATATATAATAACCGAGAGAAACTGTCAAACAGCTGTTTTCAAAAACTTTGTCGTTTTCAAAATTTCTTAATAGTTCGATGTAATTATCTTTCTTTGTATCACCTTTTTTATTTTTTTAGTTCCTCTTAATCGTAATTCAGTGGTAGGTTTATTTATAAAATTATGTCCTATATATATTCTATAACTGTTTTTTTTATAATTAATTTATATGTATACAGACATCCATATACAAGCCACGTACTTATGATGTAATATATGTTTACGATGTTCTTTCAGACGGATATTTAAATCACTACCCGTTTCACCAAAGTAAGAAGACGGACAATTACAATTCACATTGTAAATACCTTTTTGGGGTTTAGATGAATTAAAATGATTACGGACTAAACTAAAACGAAGAGTATTGTGATAATTAAAAATAATACCAGAATTGCACTAATTAAGAAAACGATTGTTATAATTAGAATTAACAGCGGCGGTGAAAGGGAAAGTGATTTTATTCGAAGGAGAAGACGTTCTATTATTTTGTTTAGAAAGGAAGCTTTAGCACAAGAAAAAGCTTTATTCAAAACATGTTCAAGATAACCAATTTTAGATAAAGAATTACGGATAAAACTGAATTCACCTGGATAAAATTAGGGCTACAGATTCTAAATGCGCGTAGAAAGAAACCTTGGGCAACGAATACAAATTACCATATTAAATCTAAAAAAGCTATTTTTAGAGGTAATCTCCATCGCAAATCTAAAAAAACAATCAATCGAAACTGAGATTCACAGTAGAAAGTTTGCGTTTTATAAAAAAACAAAGGTAGGAACAGGTATAGAGCGCTTGAGCATCAAAACAAATAAAATTACCTTTAACTATATACTTTAAAACGATTTAATCTTGAAATAAGACCGGAAGAATGTTTTTAATGAGAATTCGAAAATAAGGGAAAAGCTGATCAGTTACGACTGGAAATAATGGGACGCAACGGACAATTACCTATCTTTGTAAATTCTATTTAAACTATAAGCAAAATTCTAAAAATGCTTATTTTAGATAAAAATCTTTATATCGACAAAATAAACTTATTAGATAGCCCCTCCACGTACAAAAAGATTAAAATAAATCCGCTTTCGAATATGGAATCTTCTTTTAATTCCGATTTAAAATCTATTGTCTCTAAATATCCGAAATCTCGTGATTTTCTTTTATCTTTTCGGTCTTTTCTCTCCTCTCTTCAGTTTGCTTATGGTTTACCTAAAATTCACAAAGATAATTTTTCGTTGCGTCTCATTATTTCTAGTCGTAACTCTCTCTCATATCGTTTATCTAAAATGCTAGCTTCAAAGCTTTCCCTTTATTTAGGCTCTTTTTCGGATTCTCATTTAAAATATTCTTTCTATCTTATTTCTAGATTAAATCGTTTTAAAGTAATTAAAGGCAATTTTATTTATTTTTATCTTTAAGCGCTCTTATATTAATGTTCCTTTGCTTCCTACCTTAGATTTTTTAAAACGTAAACTTTCTACCGTGAATCCCGTTCTCCCAGTTTCGATTGATTGATTTTTTGATTTGATTGAGCTTACCTCTAAAAATAGTTTTTTTTTAGTTTTAATAGTAGTTTTTATCAGCAACTTTTCATGGGAAATCCTTTATCTCCTGTTTTAGCTAACTTCTTTCTAGAACATGTCTAATCGGAATTACTTATTCTTATACCGGTAATAAACCTCTTCTTTGGCTTCAGTATGTAGACGATGTACTTTCTTTTGTCAATGATTCTTTTAATATTGATGGTTTCTCATTTTTAATTATTAAATCGTTATACCACACTCTTAAATTCATCGTTGAAATTGAAACCAATAATTTTATTCCCTTTCTGACGTTTTAATTTTGAAATCTACCTCGTCTCTTTCCTATAAGGTTTTCGTAAACCACCGTATAGTAATTCTTATTTAATTTTTTTCTCTTTTCACTGTTTAAATATAAAAATGTTGGTTGCCCAAGGTCTCTTTCTCCGTGCTTTTAGAATCTATTGCCCTAATTTTATCCATGCTGAATTCAGTTATATCCGTAATTCTTTATCTAAAATTGGTTATCCTGAACATGTTTAGAATAAAACTTTTTCTTTTGCTAGAACTTCCTTTCTAAACAAAATAACAGAACGCCTTCTCCTTTTTCTTCTTCGAATAAAATCATTCTCCCTTTCACTTAATTCTAATTTTAACCACCGTTTTCCTAATTAGCGTAAGTTGGGTATTATTTTAATTATTCCAATGCTCTTCGTTCTGATTTAGTCCGCAATAATTTTAATTCGTTTAAACCCCAAAGATAGGTATTTACAAAGTGAATTGTAATAATTGTCCGTCTTCTTACTTTGGTGAAACTGGTAGATATTTAAATATCCGTCTGAAAGAATAGATGGATAATTATTATAGATATATTATACATCATTGCAGTGATGCTAAAACGCGGTAAATTATTGAATTTGCCTTTATTAATTATGAAAAATAAGAACATCAATCTTCTAGACTTCTCTACTAATACATTAATTATTGGCTCTATTACATTACTTTCTGTAGGTATCTCTCCAGTTCTCTCTCAAAAATGTTATCGTATATGTACTTTAATACGCATACTCTATTTCGTATCCTATAACTAAGTGTAAAAAGGATAGTTTGCTGTAAAAGGAACATTTTTAACAGGTTTATTTTGAGTTTGTTTACAAAGCGAATTATTTACTATTTAAAGTACAGAATAAAAACATTTTTTCTATCTAGTTCTTCCATTATATTTTAGAATCTATTTATAGTATTTACAACAATAATTAATCAGTCATAAATAAGTACACACCTATCGACTGTTGTCATTGCTCAACGCGACTCACCAGTAAAACTAATTACATCACATCTATGTCTTCTCTTCTGGAGGTAAAGGGGACTGGCAGATAGTGTACAATCGCACACAGATACGAACGTCCACAAGTGTCAGGTAGATCTTCTGGAGCATTTTTCTTCTTAATATCACAAATATTAACTTTAAGTATACCATGTGATGCTGAAATGTAGATTGATAAAACGAAATCAACAATGTAGGTAACAAAAATATATGAGCGTATAATATGGGGCTCTACACAAAAATCATCCGCGTTTTTTAAGTTGAAAGATTTTTACAGCTACTAGTTACTATCCTGGTAGTAGACACATTGAAATTAATAATTATATAGTGTGTGCCGTGCAGCCTTTTTCTATGACTGCAAACTCTGAACATTTATGGATTTAAATAGCTAATTTTCAAAATTTGAATGCTGTGCATTTCATATTCAATTTTGAGAAATTTTGATTAGGATAAAATAATTCAATTAGGTACATACTAATTTAGTGTACAGTATCAATGAAAGAAGCAACTACTGGTCGTATTAACTTTGTTATTTCCGTTCCCTTGCTTGAAATAATATTAAAACCAAGCAAATTCCTCAATATCTTGTAACCTTTTTGGGTGAGTAAGAAAAGTCTTTCGAAGAGTACAGGAATCACCAAACGAATTCATTGATGGTGAACGTCAAACTGTAAAGAGAAAAGAAGGCTGTGGTCGCCCATTCTACCAAGTAACGGATCAAAATATTCAAAGAGTAAGAGAACTAACCGAAAATGATCTTTCTGCTCGGGCAGTATAATTTTATATGAACAAACTAGATTGCTACAAATGTTTCCCAATTCTATATTTTAAAACGCGATTTTTTATGGATAACTATTAATAGCATGATTTGTTTCATGGTCCTTGTATATATGTGCTATATGAGGTCAGTCGTTATCGTGTTGCAAAATCACCTCTCATGATGGCAACAGTTGCCTAATCTGGTTGACCATATTTTGAAGAAAGATGAGAATTTGTTTTTATGCTACACATTTGTCATGGTGCACTTCAATGTAAGGGACTTGGTAAAATTGCTGACCACAATAACCAAAACGTTTGTTTAGAGGAAATTGGTTTTCTTTGCATTTCTGACAATCAACATCTTCTTGGTGGACATATGCACGAATATTCTCTTTTTCAGTAACATCAAATAAGTATACCCATTTCTCATAAATTTCTTTGATTATTTCCGTGGCATTTCTTTTGAGATAGAACATACAACATTTGTAGCTTATACCATACGTTTAATAATTTTGAACTATTGATATATTAATTATACATATATGTATATGTATATGTATATATGTATGTGTATATGTATATGTAAATTTTGATATCTATAATAATATAAATTTCCAATTCACTGATATTGCTAAATTAAAAAACGAAACTTTATAATTCAGAGAATAGATACCTATAACTGAGAATAATATAGTTGATATTGCTAACTTATAAAAAACAAACATTTTTTGTCAACTCCTATTAACAGTCTAAAATATTCCAATACAAATTATGAGGTAGGTAAAAGACTAGGTAGATAAGGTAGAAAAGCTAGGTAGGTAAAAAACTATCAAAAGGCTGGTATAAAAATATTTCGATAAGATAAGATTAATTGAGTTTTTTATTTAGTATATAATTCTAGTAGTAAGATAAGGTGGAGCGCGGGAACAAATACCCCCCCCCCCTCCTTACCATTCAAATCCGTTTGAGGTTTCAGGCAATGGTAGAGCCCGTAGAGTTCCGTATATAAAAGGAGCGCGCGCGTTTATTATAGTCATTCGATTTCTACTCTCGACCGAGTACGGCCGTATTCCTACGTGCTCTTGTTGTATATGGATACTGACATCGCGTCGTTTACGATTAATTCAAGGTCGCTGAGTTTGATTTTTCTACTTACAAATTGATCAGAGGCACCCTAATGGTAGTAATTGTTTAATTAAGTATATTTTATTGATTTTTCTAATACACTATGCAGCCCTTACTAATACCTAAGAGCAGAACGCTCTTATCATCTGGCTGGAGCCAATTCAAGAAATTGAGTGAAAATTAATTTGAAAATACGTGAGAATTTTAAAGATTGGTTATTAAAACAAAGCACTTTCGCATGTCATTCAAATTAGTTTGGAAGAAAATTCTGACGCTATTGTGAGCATACATACACCGATTTAAACAAGTAAGATAGCGATTCCCATATAATAATTATTAGTGTAGATTTCGATTATGATTTTTTCCATTCGATCATAGTATTTTTTATTAAACGTGGGCGTAAATTTACATACTACTGCTCCATTTCTTAATAAAATAAAAATAGCGCCGTGTTTCTAAAAATTACTTCCGCTTGAGATCGAACTCCATGAATTTAAATGAGCAACAATTATTCATAAGTTGCAATTATACTACTTGTATTCAATTTCATTAGTATAGCTATGATATAACTGTATTTTGTGAAAATTAATAAATTCCTAAATAATATCTCTAAACTTCTAAATGATTCCCTAAAAGTATGATAAGAGTTCCCTACCGCTATGCTAAAAATTACCCAAACATAAGTAAAAATAAGAAATATATCTATAGAAACATATATTCTGCATAATGAGCAGGATATATCCCACTACAACAGTTATCGTTTACATAACAGCAGAAGCATTAGTAAATGTATCTCCGGATAACCGGGCATCATAAGTTTAAACATATACCTAGATATGAGGTAACTCGGTTAAATCCATGAGTCATCTCCCTCGTCTCCAAATTAACGTCTATTGAATGGAGTGGGTTGATGTACTATACGTACTGGTGCTAGTTGTGTTGACACATACCAGTCCGGTGACGATGGGTGATTCTGGGGGCGTTGACATTACCTGCTTGTCAGCCCTCATAATATATTGTGGTACATTCATGGGGCTTAGATCATTTTCAAATTGATAACAGCCATTTGATAGAGCTTTCTTTATTTTGCTATCAACAGCATACCACACCTAAGTCCAATATATTAAATGTGTTTATTTTGCTGACATCCTGATAAAAAATACGGTCTTGGTCATCCCATTTATAATTTTGCGTTTAAAGAAAACTTAGAAACAGACGATCCTTGCTCCGACAGTGTTTGAGAAACGTGTCAACTGCCTTTCTAAATAAATTGTCAGACTGTGGTGCGGTGCAGATTCAAGTTGTGGAGGTGGACTTGTGGAGGGTAATCTAGACGCACCTATGCAAATTTCTATATAATCTCAACCATGTTCAATACCGAGACTATGTGGGTGCAAGTGTCTAAAAAAGAAAACGTAGATGTGGAGGAGGATGATGACGTTGAGTCACAAGCTGAAAATATTAAGGACGAGAATAACAAATTACGACGCTATAAAGATGTAGCAAAACTGGATATCAATAATTCATATTTAATTAAATACATATATTCTCCAGAACAGGACAAGAGACAAGGTAAACCAGGCTTCCTTATCTGATATTGAAACATTTATCAAGTGTAGGGTGTTGAAGACTCTTATTTTAACAGATGAATGCAACAGAGATGACGCCTTGCAGATTCTTTATACCCACTTTAATAAATTGAAGAAGATAAGCAGTAACCGGGCTACTATAAGTTCTACTTTGGAAGAGGCAATCAAAGGAACTTGGTGGATCTGGAAAATCTAAGTGCATGAAACTGTCGGCAAAAGAACTAGAAGGGAGGTGAACGTTGATGAAGAGAACACAGAGGAAGAGGAGAATTAATGGAACACTAATAACCTCATACCTAGATGTTTTAACTTTGATGATGCCCGGTTATCCGATGAAACATTTATTAATGCTTCTGCTGTTATGTAAACGTTAACTGTTGTAGTGGGATATCCTGCTTGTTAAATGTAGAATATATGTTTCTATAGATATACTCGTTATTTTTACTTTTGTTTAGGGAATTTTTAGCATACCGATAGGGAGCTCTTAGCATTCATTTATGAGTTTAGCTTACCAAGAGAATCATTTAGGAGTTTAAGTAATTTTTAGTATACATTTAAGGAATTCTTAGAATACTTTTAGGGAATAATTTAAGAGTTTAGAAATATTATTTAAGAATTTATTAATTTTCACAAAATATGGTTATATTATAGCTATACTACTGAAATTTAAGACAAGTTGTATAATTGCAATTTGTGAATAATTGTTGCTTATTTAAATTCATGGGGTTCCGTCTCAACCGGAAGCAATATTTAGAAACAGGGCGCAATTTTTATTTTGTTAGGAAATGGAGCAGTAGTATGTAAATCGATGCCCACGTTTTATAAATAATACTATGATCGAATGGAAAAAGTCATAATCAAAATCTACACCAATAATTATATGGGAATCGCTACCTTACTTGGTTAAATCGGTGTATGTATGCTCACAATAGCCACAGAATTTTCCTTCCAAACTGATTTGAATGACGTGCGAAAGTGTTTTGTTTTAATAACTGATCGTTAAAATTCCCATGCATTTTAAAATTTAATTTTTGCGCGAGATTCCTTGATTTGGTGCAAGCCAGATGGTGAGAATGTTCTGTTCTTATTAGTAAGAGCTGCATAATGTATTAGAAAAAATCAATCAATATACTACTTGATTGATCAATTACTACCATTATGGTTCCTCTGATCAATTTTTAAGTTGGTAAATCGAACTCAGCGACCTTGTCTTAGTGGGAATAGCCGTTGAAATCAATGTTATCGGACATTAAATGGCTGCAGTATAGCGTATTAGAAAAATTAACAAAATATACTTGAATAATTGATTACTACCATTAAGGTACCTTTGATCAATTTGTAAGTGAGAAAGTTGAGCTCAGCGACCTTGAATTAATGGGAAACGACT
>JAYRBW010039626.1:0-11736 GCA_036023295.1 Invenusta paracnida
AAACTTGGTCTTATAGGGACAAGAAATAGAAGCCATGCTCAAAACTTGGTCTTATAGGGACAGGAAATAGAAGCCATCCTTAAAAACTATATCTTATAGGGACAGGAAATAGAAGCCATCCTTAAAAACTTGGTCTTATAGGGACAGGAAAAAGAAGCCATCCTTAAAAACTTGGTCTTATAGGAACAGGAAATAGAAACCAAGCTCAAAAATTGGTTTTATACAGACAAGAAATAGAAACCATGCTCAAAACTTGGTCTTATAGGGACAAGAAATAGAAGCCATGCTCAAAACTTGGTCTTATAGGGACAGGAAATAGAAGCCATGCTCAAAACTTGGTCTTATAGGGACAGGAAATAGAAGCTATCCTTAAAAACTTGGTCTTATAGGGACAAGAAATAGAAACCATGCTCAAAACTTGGTCTTATAGGGACAGGAAATAGAAGCCATCCTTAAAAACTTGGTCTTATATAGACAGGAAATAAAAGCCTTCCTTAAAAACTTGGTCTTATAGGGACAGGAAATAGAAGCCATCCTTAAAAACTTGGTCTTATAGGAACAGGAAATATAAACCATGCTCAAAACTTGGTCTTATAGGAACAGGAAATAGAAGCCATGCTCAAAACTTGGTCTTATAGGAACAGGAAATAGAAGTCATTCTCAAAACCTTGGTCTTATAGGAACAGGAAATAGAAGCCATCCTCAAAAACTTGGTCTTATAGGGACAGGAAATAGAAGCCATGCTCAAAATCTTGGTCTTATAGGGACCGGAAATAGAAACCATGCTCAAAAACTTGGTCTTATAGGGACAGAAAATAGAAACCATGCTCAAAAACTTGATCTTTCAGGAACAGTTTCAAGTACAAAAGTCCCTATAAGGCCCGCTTCAAGCTGACACTACTTCTTTGTAGAATCAATACAATTTATTAGTGGAAACAATCTGATCTCGGTACAAGCAACGTGTTCTCGACCAATGTTTTCTTTTGGAATGAGAAAAAAATGTTTTTTAGGACATGACGATAAGTGTCATGCTTCCATTGAGCCAAGTTATGTTTATTTCGGAATAAAATCGATAAAAAGTTATATAATATTTATTATAATTAAAAGTATCGCAGATGAACCTATTTTGTATTCTGTACGTTCTTACAATCGATACAAGGAAAAAATATTTTGATGGATCTGATTTGTGGCATATGGGAAATTGAAAACAAAAATCAGATGCTTATTTGTTATAATTATTTTAATAAATATAAATTAATATTATATACTGAGTAATTATTAAGGAAGGTGGCTTAAGTCATTAAAGTGTTCACTATTGCTTCTTGTTTTAGCGACAGTCAGTACAACAGCCTGGATGGAAGGGTAAGAGACCGAGGAGTCATACCAAGTTCATTTACTCATCAATAATAAATGAATAAAACTTGGATTCTCGTTTCTTAGTAGTTATGAGTGTCGTGGAGTATTTTGCAAGTAAGGTGTATGTTTCCAAAGACATTAACAAAAAATTGACAGAATACTGTACATGTATGTGGTGCCATCGATTCTACATTCAAAGTTTCCCAGCTCCATTCACGTGGAATTTTAATCATTAAAAGGGGATCCCTTGTGAAACCTCTCCTGTGGGATTTGATGCGCACTAGATTATGTCACTTTGAATAAGAAAGCTTACATAAAAATTATATATTATTCCGATTGTATTCAATGTATCGATAGTCATATCTATTTACTACTTTTCTGAATATTATGCTTAGAATGGAAAATATAATTCAATGAAATCGTCAGACGTGCCATATAAACATTATTGTTGTTATGCATATCATAATGCTTTTGATGTTTATGAATTGCTATTATATATTTTTTAATTGTGTTTTTCTCCTATTTAGGCACCATAATTAATACTAAAGTCTCTCATTGATATATGTCATTTGAATTGAATATATTATAAGTTACTATTTCGCGAAGAGATATTGCAAAACGAGTTTTGTTATATTAATTACTCTTTCAGATTATAACACTCCTGAGCCCCACCAACAAGAGGTAAGCTTGATATATCCACCGATGCTGTATAGGTATTGGTATTTGTAATCATATTATCACTGCAGTATTGGTATCAATTCAATCGAATAAATCATTTAACAGAAGTTCTGTCTACTCCAAAATACATGTTCCCAAAAAATGTATTTCTAAGTTGAGGTTTAATTTAAACCTTGTTCGACGGCTAATAATACCTGCAGTTAATTTCGTTCATAACATAAAATATGTCCATTGACGTATCATGAAAATTAGAAATGATGTTTACGTATTTCTATCAATTACAATGAATAAAACGTTTATTGTTTTAATCCCAATGCAAATTCTTCTATATGGGTTGCAATTTTAAACCAATAAGAATTTGGCTTGGCAGAAAATATGTAACAAATTTAATTTATGTCAAGCAAATGGCTTGATGGTCGGCTTGATGCTGGCATGACCGCATGGAAGACACTTACGTCTTCTGCGGATTTAGACGTATCAAAGGTAATTGAGACGTACAACGAAATTATGTGACACTTTATAGTCCTTTATTTAACATTCAATTAGTCTTTCACATCACGCATTACACTGTATAAATATATACACATTTAACGACATTTAGCGAAACGTTGTAAGTTTGAATAATACAAGCGTATGTGTTCCAATTATGGATACTTGAATATTATGCAAAATTATGGTTGCCCAAAAGGGTTATCAATGATATCACGCTTGAAACAATGATATCATTCAGAAATAAGATATATCACGAACTTCACCTTTACCATCATTCCATTTTCAATGAATGTATCAAAAAAGCATGAATATAATGACAGTCATTATGATAATAACGTTATAAATTTACACTCCCTATAATGAGTCTAATGATACAAGTTTTACACTCACTATTATAAGGTATTTTGGTAGTTTATTGATACAATCATAGTGACTGTCGTGATAGTATGTTTTATATTACACTCACAGTGTCTGTCATGAAAGTAGTGTTACACTCCCAATTACTGATACACTAAAAACGAGCTATCGTATTAGTATTTAAAGCTAGATTTTTCATTCTAAGATGAATAGAATAATTTATTATGGTAAGCAACAATATTAAGTACATATGATTTCTATTAAATTATATAATATCATTAATATGTTTAACAGTTTTACAATGAAAATTTATAGCAGTGTGACTTCAGTTAAAAGCTATTAGGTTAGAATGGCACACTATACAAAAACTACAATTTAAATAAACCGCCAAATACTGTGACGGGCAGATGGACAATTTAAATTTCTCACATCGCTACGATATCGCTACGATGAAAATCTGAAAACCGTATTTGTTATCAGGAATAAATCGATGTTCGTCACATTGAGCGCACTAGGCGGCTGGAGCGTCCAGTTCATCAATGCCGAACGAGGTGATAGCTGCAGACTCTGCAAGGATTTCTGAGTGTGCTTGCACCTGCGGTAGCTCTGTTATGCTATCCATGACCGATGGCATAGCCTTAATTTATACTGATTATGGTCTTTTGTTGGGGCCAGGGTTGTTTTAAACTGATAAGAATATATGAAACATATTAAAAATAGAAACATAATTTACACTGACACATGCACAAACATTATATAAATATCGAGTAATATATAGATACTAGCAATACTACATTTGTTGTTAGTTGTGGTAAGTAACATAGAAAACGTTATTTATAAGTATTAAAAATTACATATTTTTTAATATTAAAAAAGGAAACAGCAAAGTCAAGTGCTATAAAAGATTTTGCTGTTCATTTTAATTTCATTATTTTTATCAGAAACATATTACATTTTCACTTTCATTGTTTAGTCTTATGTACTCGAATATAGAATTGAAATATACTTTCAGTAAATGATGCAAATACATGTATATAATATTACGGTAATACGTAAATTGTTTATAATATATTTCAAGAAGAACATATTCTTGTAATTATTATAGATATTTAAAAATAGTAAAGTTATATAACTAAGTTAGGTTTTACCCCGCAGTGATGCTTGTGATATAAGAGTATATTTTTCTCCATATGTACGTATATGCAAGTAGAAACAACTTTTTAAAATAAAATTTAAAATGTTGCCATTGTTCTGACCACTATAGCTCAAGTAACCAGGAAAAGTGCTGAACTATTATGAAATTAATTTATTGTTACACTAAAAATAACTGATGTAATATATTCATATATAATACGACTTGTTATTTAAAAAATCACAGACACTGGTTAATTAATTCATTTTACAGTTTTTGGTAGATATAAATATGTCGTAAAACGATTAATTCTTATATATACAACATTATATTTTATACAGCTGCAGCGTTTTCGTGTATGTATTTTGTTTAAATTTAATAAATGTAAACAAACGCGAAATTTAATTTGCAGACCCGGAATATCACATACCTATTTATCAATTAAAATTAGAATTGCCTTTATAATACAAATGAGTAAGTTACATACTGACGCATTTTAAATATATTTAATCGAATGATAATTCGTAACATACGATTATAGTTAATCTAGCTGCGAATATACTATTACTAATATTAAAGCATACAATACATTAATATTATAATGTGAATGTGCAGCTGCAGCTGCAGGTTTATATGTAAATTAAAATAATAGTTTGAAAAGATTGGTTGTACTTTTTAAAGCAGTAGTCGTGGTATAGGTGGAAGTACAATATTTATAGATGAAACCTGATAATTATAGGAAATTCAAAATCTGATAGTGATAGTGATACCAATTATTAATGGAAAAAAATATTTGCCAAGAATCTTGACAAACAAAAAAATACTATTTGCCGAGAATGATTCTTGACAAATAAACAAAATTACTCTTTGCTGAGAATGAAGAATATTTTTTTGATACATTTAAATATAACAAACAATTTAATTATTAAACTCTCAAAACAGAATATCATTTACAATCTGATGAACATTTCAAGCACTTTAATTTTTTTTATATCTGTACATTTCCTTTTTATTAAGGCTGTCATTTTCATTATTTATAATATAAAATTTATGTTTCAGAAATATAAATTACAATGTGACTTCATTTTTATTATACAATAACTAATTTCAAGTTATGGAATTCAATCAAACATAAAATATAAATAATGTGATGTAAATTATGTTTAATATACAGTAACAAATATCAAGTATCACAGAACTTCATCCAAATATTAATACTTTAAGCACCAGTTCAAATTTTCCAAGACCAGAAATTGCGCTGACCATTTTTATAATATTTATAGCAAATTGTTAAATTCAATCACATGATATATAGGATGTGATTGTTACATGAAACATTAAAACAGACAGTTTAAAGGGTAATTCAAAGACAGTACAAAAAAAAGTGAGGTATAGCTTTTATAGGTGGACTGCTTAGACTTTAATTAGTATTCCATTATAATATTAATTTAATTGTAACTTCATCTTATTGCGATAACAATTTAAATTAATGGGAAATTATTCTTTACTAGTTTCCAATATGATTTATATATATTAATTATATAATATATCACCAAATAAATTATGGCATAGTAATTACTAACCTGCAGTTACATAACTTCATATTTAATCATTGATAGCCCTAAAAATTACTTGTCCTTTGCAGTTGCACTAATAGGAGGTGCCATAATAGGTAGATAGTAAAATCAAAATTAATAATATTAACTATTTCAATCAATGAATGATGCTAATTGCAGCGGCAACAGAAACAGAGTGCTACCACAGAAAAAATAACCAAAAGGGCACTTTTAAAGATCTATGATACTTTTTATATACCTAATCATTAATGTTAAGTGTCAAAGGTCATGCATTTAGGACCTGAAAAAGTGCTATATGGTTCCGACACCCCTGAATTGGCTATATATATATATATTTACTTGTTTTATTAACTTGAAAATGTTGCCAATTCTTGACAAGTCCTAATAAGTTCATTTTTTATCGAGAATCATTCTTGCCAAATATAGTTCTGTTGCACACCATTTTTTCATTGAGAATTATTCTCCGCAAATAGTAATTTTTGTTTAGTCCATAAGAATCATTCTTGACAAATTGTAACTTTGTTTATTTATCAAGATTCTCAGCATATAACAAATACCATTATTAAATTAAAAGCAGCTGCTATATTGATACATTCATTTCCTCACATTTAAATACTATTTGTATGTATTGTTGATGTGTGATATGCAAGAAATAACTGCAGACCACCTGGTAGGTGGTCTCTACCTTTATAATATTAAATAGGGGGTTACTGGAATATTAATATGGTCAGCATACACTGTACATATCAATAGGAACTTTCATGCTATTAGTATGTGCATACCAATAATATTCAATACTATTAAAAACATTGAATAATTACTTTTGGTATATATGTACCAATAGACACTTTGTAAATTAAAAACAAATACTGATGTCTTTCAAAAGTCAGCATAATATAAAATATATAACAAATATTATTTAGCAATATCCTATTTTACAGTCCTAAACACAATTTTTTGAGAATTTATTTAAACATATAAACAGCACTTTTTAATAGTTTGTTCACAATATTTTCTCTATTTTTATATATTCTAATACTATCATAAAGGCTAGTGAGATGCTTGATAATTGTGGTGTGGTTGTGGCAGCAAGTGGCGGCAAGCTTTTAGTAGTGTATAGGGGTTATTTGTTAAACATCAACAAATTAATATATTTAACAAGTAACCCCTATACACTCCCTGGTTTTCATTCAGTAGATAATCTTAAAAGATTATTTAAGAATCTTGGTTAATCTTAGTAGATAAACTTCCAAAGTCCTGCGAGGTAATATTTCCAGAAAATCTGAGAAAACAATACTAGAAAGTCTTGGTGGTATACTAGCAATAATAAATTAGTACTACTAAGTATTTTCAAGAATAAGAAAGTATATTTAAGTATCACTAAGTAATATTATTATATAAATAAAGAAAAGAATATATAGGATAAAATATATGAAATACAATCTCCAAATTTCACAGAGCCAAGCAAAGTGACTCAGTCACTTGAAACGCCCGTGGTGCAGAAGCAGATACTCACAGAGAGGTTCAAGTAAACTAAAGTAACATACTTGGGGAGGGTACAGATGTTCAACTAAAAGAGCAGAGAATCAAAATGTTATAAAAACTTACCAGTCAGGTGTCTTCTTAAAGTCCATGTCATACTATATATTGCATACAAAGTGAGAAGAGCTTCTCACGTGATGACATAATATCTATAATGTAACATGGAAAGCATATATATCAAAGGATTTAAATTATTGAACTCGAAACAACAACATACGCTAAGAAAGTGTCGAGGAACGAAAATTTAACTTGAATATAGTTATGTACAATATATATATACACTCAACAACGCATGAGTATAATACAATATAAAAATGATTTAAAGAAACAATTGAATGATTTCAGAGGTTTCTATAAATTGATATCAAAATGTTAATGGGTCAGAACACACCACTTGCCACTAATACAACTACATTTTGAAAAATAATATATCCCAAATAATTTAACATTAGTTTATTGCAATGTGTTGCTTAGCTTGGTTTAGTTTAAATTCAGCTTAGACTGTCCTTACATCTGACCAATAAATTAAAGGAGTTGAAAAGAGTGAAGTTCATTAACATAAACCAAATGAAACATTGAAATGGATTTCTAAGTGACCCAGATTGCAAACTTGTGAGCATGTCCACCATCAGGTTGAAAGATAAAAGACAAGTGTGCTTAAGCCAGCTCGAGTTTGCTTAGCCATAATAATCTCATACAAAGGAAAATGTCTTTATGTTTTAACAAGGCGATTACATCTAACCACCTGCTTGTTTAGCTTGCAATATTAATTGATGCATAACTACAGTGTATTTTATAACACATTTAAATGTATTTTATAGCTTATCTGCAATTATAATCAAGACATATGTGGGTATTAGTCCATCTGCTCATGTGCCACTATCAAGCAGTTATCCAAAATATTCAATATTAATATGATAATATTTACTGTGTAGGTCACAAGAAATCAATATAGAAATAATCAGTGATTATTCAAATGTAGCTACAATATTTAGTTACTAGAATCATATTACTTTTAATAGCTAGTATAGTATATATATTCAATAATG
The DNA here is from genome assembly GCA_036023295.1 of Invenusta paracnida. Classification (NCBI taxonomy): domain Eukaryota; kingdom Metazoa; phylum Platyhelminthes; order Proseriata; family Coelogynoporidae; genus Invenusta; species Invenusta paracnida. The sequence continues at coordinate 8,184 of JAYRBW010039626.1, forward strand.
ATCAATGATTTATTAGATTGAAGTTATACCCACACTATTATTATTAGTATTCACACTCCAATAGTGACTGACATCACATTTTGAACATTTTAATTTGCCAACTGTATCAATATATGCATAATGTTGTAGAAAAAACAGTTTTATAAAAAAATAATCTGGTTGATGTTATATAGAACCACACTAATTTATATGTATGATTTGCTAACCATGCATGTACAATTAGAGAATATTTTATTTTAATGAATAAATAATCATTTGGTTGATGTTATATGAGTATAGAAGGACACTAACATATAGCATGTATACATTTGCCAATGGTATGCATACTATTAATAAAAATGCTGTTTCCATAAAAATTTCACATATTTTGAAATCCAACACGAATGGTATTTTATTGATGTTAAGAATCCCTATTATTAGTATTTGGTTTGTAAACTGTATATACCATATTTAATATAAAAATTAAATCTACCAACTGTATATAACATTCCCACTGTTTAAATTTATTAATGGTATGCATAATATAAATTAATTAAAATATGATAATAAATATTTAACTATTATTTAATAATCATAGCAACAGTTTAAACCCACTAATATTAAAACATAATGTAAGTATGTCAATCATACATACCATTTTAGCCATAGAGTAATTATACAAAGAGTGTTCACTCTTTTAAATTATGCATGCAGTTCAATACTACTATTTACCTACCTAAAAGCTTATGCAAAATATTGTTTTAAACACTGAGAGCAATTAAATCGTGTATGTAGTAGAACAGTTTGAGATATACACGCAATACATTATTTGTTATAGACAACTTACATATGTTTAAATTGCATGTATATTCATATTTGTTCTTAAAATTGATTTAATCAAAATATTTAATTCTACTTTTTACCTTCTCTTTTACATCAAAATTATAAAAAAATATTTTTTTATATAAGACGATTTAAAGCGATATATATGAAATCAATTACAGTGAATACTATTTGTATAATCATTACTCTATAATTTTGGCAAGTACTCTATTTTTTCCAAAAAAACAATTATTATGGTATTATATTATTAATAAAGACATTCAACTATTATAATGTATCAACCAATCAACATGTATTTAGCAAATAATATGTTGATAAATAATGTATATTTTATCAATTAAAATTAATAATTATTAATTAGCATCATGTCAATATACAATTCACCAACTATATATACCATCAATGGTATATACTGGTCCAATTGGTAAATACTCGATATTTTATGAATTAAGAATTATCTAAAAATTAGCATTACATACAACTACATGTTTATATAATCAAATTTACCAACCATGTATACAAATACTATTGGCAAATAATTTATAATTTATCAATAAACAATTATCTTATTGTCATTGTGTGGCTTTAGGTTATAGTAATAGAACATATATACTACTGGTGAGTAGTATATATTTATAAATAATCTGTAATACAAATGTAAGTAATTGTATTGACATGATATAGCAATAGGCTAATATAATTATGATTGTCAAACTATGTGTACAGTTCCCAAATTTACAATTTGTATTAATTTAAATGAGTTTAAACTGCCATTATAATTTTAAAAGCATGCAATTTCTGATAATTGCAATATCAGAGGCATGATTAATTGATGACTGTTCAATATTTATTGAACCAAATTGACTATTTGATCACTGGTACATTAACTTATATATCATAAATTTATACAATGGGTAACACATTTATAAGTTGTAAATAATACATTTTAATATGCATACTTAAACAACAAATTTATAATTTGCATCAATAATTATTTATTTCAAGTGCTTATAATATGTAAACTATCTTTATAATTTTAAAATCTCAATTTATATGGTTTACATATCCACATTGTAGATACAGTCAGGGACGTAGCTACATATGGGTCAGGGTGGACTTTAGCACAGCCTGCCCTTTTGATAATAACCTGGAACATGACATACACAATGTCCTACAGCTACTGAATCATTCAAGAGACAGATAGACAGCCAAGCAATAGACAATCAATATAGCCTAATCAAACATATAGCAATCTCTTTGGTGTCGAGGTATCAAAGATGGTTCTGCTAATAGCTGACAATCTCTCAAAAACCCTTCATAGCTCCTATATATCAGCAAACAAAGGTCAGCGTGTAATGCAAATGACAGTGATAACATTGGAGACGATAAGAAATGAAGAGAGCTTCAACCTATTCTGGAAAAGGTTGCTGATCAAGCACAATAGTTTGAACGATGTAATTTAGCTTCAACTACCTCAAAATTAAAGAGCCTCTAGAAAAATAGAGATTGGAACAAGACAAAGATATCACCCATAGACTCCTAATGAACATTATAAAATAATGTATTACAAAATACTCTATACTCTTCAGGCAACAATTAAGGATAGATTCCAACAGAAAGGGTATCAGAAGTGGCAAGTTTATGAAAAAACATTGATTTCTTGTAAGTTACATGCCAATTGTGAAGACGAAGAGACTTTCGATCTACCTTTGCTTGAAATACAGCTTCAGCTATTGAGAACTGACATAACTGAGGAAACACCAGACTTTGATGACTTTCTAATTTATTTGAAGCTACTATCTACTAGCAAGAAGCAAATGTATGGAGAAATCATCAAGCTTTTTTTGCTCATCCTTCTAATGCCTGCCACAAACTCAGTAAGTGAATGTAGTTTTTTGCATGCTCTACCGACTTAAAACTTGGCTGAGAAATAATATGTAGCAAAAAGACAAAATCATGTGATGATGCTTCATCTTCACAAATCTGAAACAGTCAACATTAACATAGAAAAAATGGAACAATAATTAATTTGCCGCAAAAGTGAATGGACATTCAGGTTTGCAATATGAACATCATTGTTTTTTATCCCTGGTATTATATGTCAGTATCTATCATAAATATTATTATATAAATACATCCTCCAAAGTAGATACAGAATTGTTGTCACTGAATTTCAATACATATGCAATTATATTATGCTTATCATGGTAATGTAGTATTTATTGTAAATCTATATATATTCTATTTTAGAATACAAATCTGTAAGTGCAATCCCTTTAATTGGATAGGTTTAATAGTTACTCAAATTGTGCCACTTTTATTTTTAAATGTACCCCTTTTTAATTTCTTAAGCTTTGCCACTAAAATGTCATAGCTACACTTCTGAAATTCATCAACAGGTTACATATATATAATGGAGTTATGTTGGAAAGTGATCTGCTTTTTATTAGAATTTCTATCAATCACTAATGGCTCCTGATCTTGGTAGTATATCAAAGCTCTGTGCTAGTGAGAATAGTAAATGTTACTAATATTATTGGCCAATAAATATACATATATTCTATCTATACCTATAAATAAACAATCTCTTTAGTAGTATGTAAAGTGCTATATTGAATTGGAAATAGGGGTGTATTGGAAATAGGAGTGGTTTGGAAATAGGGGTGAACTGGAAATTGGGGTGATTTGGAAATTGGGGTGATTTGGAAATTGGGGTGGATTGGAAATCGGG
>JAYRBW010039637.1:0-11736 GCA_036023295.1 Invenusta paracnida
GAATCCTGGAGGTCTAAGGATTATTTTTATGTATAAATTTTGTTTAAATGAGCAAATTAAAATTTTCACCTGAACCCCCTACAATTAATAATAATAACTTTATCTATCAAAAAATTTTATTTACTATTAAAATAAAAAATGAATAATTTTCAATTAGAAAAAAAAAATTCTTAAATAGTTTGTACTGTTTGTGAACAGTACAAACCATTGGAGAATTTTTTTATTGGATACAGCATATTTTATATAAAAATTAATTTTGACAACCACAAGATTAAATTATACATAGTTTTTAAAAATTGAACAATTATCCTTTTTAATAACTTTATCTATCTAACTTTACTCTATGACCAGGCATTGATGGGTTAAAGACTTCTGACCCATTGCTATAACCAATATATATCTTACTCAATATTTTCAAGACATTATTAATAAAAGAATAAACATTTTCCTTTGAAATGACAAAATCATGGATGAAGAACAAGCTGGATTCACTGAAAAGAGATGCTTGGAAAAACAGTTAGTAAACCTTCAAATTGAAATTAATATCAATAGAAATAAAAAAACTGAGCAGCAGTTGATGTGGAAAACCTTTTGACGGCAGATAATTGAATATATTATTGAAATAGGAATGGATAAAAACTTACTTGAAATTATTGCCAAGATCTATAAAAACTGATATAAGTCATTACATATGTATTACTATATACTTAAGTGCCACTACTTTTAGTATAAAATGAAAAGGAGCTGATGGTTAAAATAAATATAATGAAAAAAGAATCCCCAAAACTTGGATTAAATATTAAGATAAAAGAGTGAAATTAATATCTTTGGTAGATATAAAGGGAATTAAAATAGTTTTTAAATGAACAATTTTGGAATATTTTCCTATATTATATTAAAGAAACAATTATAAAATATCTGGATTAATTATTTTCTAAGAAGTAACATCCATAAAATTTTCATAAGGAATTATGAAAATTTTTAGAAAAATTCTCTGCTATCATTAAATTGGTTGCAAACCACATATGGCGCATACAACATGGTATGCAAGCCATCAAACTTAATTAAAAAAATTACATCAACATGAATACAACTCACCATTATGAACAAAATCTTGAAATTCACAGTGAATATCCCAAATATTCATTACCTACTATCAATATATATATTTGAACAGAAATAGAAATCAACAATCATCTTTTAAGAGATATGAAAATGAAAATAGGTCTTCCTTTCATATCATAAATAAGGGTAACAACTTTAAAATATATATATTTTTTAAAGTGGGACAATAAACACAAGTAGATTTATATTGGGAAATATTACATTTTGACTCTTTATATTGATATACATAACCTGGAATTTATGGAATATAAAGAAATTGTAAAGAAGATTAATAATCATGAAAAGGAATTATAGATAAATGAAATAAACAATAAAGAAAGTTTGAAGTGCTATAGAAAATGCAAAAAGGAAATAATGCTTCAGAGGATATGGAAAATCAATAAAAAGGAAATTATTATCTGATTATTTCAATGTTGAAATGCCATTAGACTAATAAAACTTAAATATAACAATTGCCTCTGTGGGGAAGACGTAAATATGAAACATAATTTTGGAATGCAAAAACCTTTTGAACATCAGAATTAAACATAAAATTGAACATAGCAATACAATACAAATGGACAATGATAAAAAGATTACCAGTGTCCTTCTTGAAAATGATAATAATGAACCTAATCACCACCTTACTGATATACATATGTCAGTTTCAAGATAATTTTTTGTTTAACTTATTATTTTTGCTCCTTCAATTGTATCTAACAATTTCTACACATATCCCATGCCTTCTGGTTATCTAAGTATGTTAAAATATACTCTGTCTTCTTGTTGTGATTCATGCTATCAATTGACAAATTAAAGAAAACCTTACAAAAAAGATGAATGCCTGAGCTCTGGTGTTTGAAATATAGCCACTTCACCTGTCAAATAAGGACTTGTTATAGGATATTTAACAGAATAATATATTTAGATGCCAAAGCACACCACTGCAATGGAAATTCTCTGTGGTAACATTATTTATTTCTTAAGGCTGTAGTAGATTATTTGTAGAAAAGAACTTCTATCAAAAATAGTATGCTATTGCATGCTTAAGTAGCCAACATGGAGATGCACATTGAATGGTTTAATTGTTCAATTGAATTATAATATAAATGTTTGGGCTTCCTTTGGCAACATTATTAAAATAAGAAAAAAGGAGAGAGCACTTGCTGCTTTTTATCAGCAGCAAGTCTCTCCTTTTGTCTTATTTGAATTATAATAATTCATGTTTTTAATTAATAATACATTGGAAATTAGGTAACTATATTATGAATGCAAAAGTCACACGAAGAAACTTTTAAAGCAATCACAATATACTTAATCATTTGATTTTAACCTATTTAGTGCAAAGCAAAATATCTTATTTTAACAATACTTGGTTGTATCGAAAAATCATTAAGCTATTTATTAAAAACATTGTTGGCAGCATAATCGTCTATGTACATATGTATATAAATATTTTGTTCAAAACAACGAAATGCTTGTTGATATATATGATTCAAATTATCATTTTATGATAATTTACTGATATTTTTAGAAATTAATATTTTTTAACTATATTCAAAATAATTGCTGGTATAAGTATTATTTGCGTTAAAAATATATGTTGTGTATTTACAATATTTTTCTTATGTAATATAGTATATTGAAATAGTCCTTACATACTATTTTTTACATACATCCGATCTTATGTTTGATTTGCAGCTAAAGTTAGTGGTCCAGCTATGACGACTGGGTCTACTTTGTCCTCTATGGCCCCAATCCTCTACTCACCCTCTGAGAATGCCATCATCCTTGAAGAGACTCCCGACAAAGAGTACCAACCAACTCAAGAAGAGATACTAAAGTATGCACGGGCCCTTGGTATCTATCCCACCAGCGAGGCACATCTCATGCACATTGCTCATGAGGGAATTCGAGCTTCACTCCCCCAATCCTGGTGTGCCTGTCAGGTATTTTACAGTCAATGGTTTATTTATATTATAATAAGTAGGTATCTGTTTAGTAAGGTAGGCAGAATATATACATTATGTATTTCAAAATTAACTGTATTTTATTGTAAAAAATAATGAGTGTATTTTTACATTAAAAATTAGTGTTGTATAAATTTCTTAATCATAGCAATTATATTTCAACAGTATAAATTAAACAATATAAATGCTTTATTTATACATCATCCATGTCTATAAAATAAATTAAAAATCGTTGAGTATAACCTAAATAGAAGTGTATCTTGTTTTTATGTCACGACTTGTCCATTTTTTTCAAAAAACTTATTCAGGTATAAAAACGCATTAAATGTTTTTTTCACTTATTAGTTTATTATATTGACTTTTTAAATTTAAATATGTTTATTTATTTATTGCAGGACAAAAATGGGGATATTTTCTTCTTTAATCGATCCACTGGTACAAGCAGTTGGGATCACCCGAGCGACGAAATTTATCGCAAACGTGTACAGGAGGCACGCCGATTGCACCGCGCTGGCTCTGTTGAAAGAATCACTACCCCACCCGTTCATCCAAAATCTGCCATCCCTATTCGAGTTGTGGAGAAAAAGAGCAGTCGACTCTCCAGCAGAACAAATCCGATGGACTCACCGACAAATCGCCGTGTAGCCTTCCAAAATGTTACCAATCATCAATTGCCAAGCAGTACACCCATTCAAAACAAACCCGTCGTTGGCAATGTGCAGACTCAGCTTGAGACCTCGTTGGCTGCTTTGTCGCTAAGCAAGGTTGAAAATCAGAAAGATGAGGAGGATGATGACAAAACTGAAGATAAAGACACCCAGTATGCCGATTTGCCCTCTACAAACAACACTCATTCGGTCAATGGCAGCGTGCCTTCGCCACAACTGGAACAGTTTCCACCATCACTCCATACTGTAACTACTAGCGATGAGAGTGGAATTGGTGGAGGAGGGAAATCAAAGCCTTCTGATGATGGTGCCCGCCTGAGTCTTCTCAAAGAGACTGAGTCGCGACTCCAAGGTCTTCAGGAACATATTGGTCGAGAACTGAAGGTGCTGGATGTAAAACAGAAACATGAAAATCACCAGCGAGTGGTTCAGTCTCAAATCGTTACTCTAGAACGGGTCAAACATAATGAGGAATATAAAGCAGAAATGGAAGAACTGAGAAAGCAGCAACATGCCAAATTGGAGGCCTTGAGAGCTCAATTAAAGGTGCCACTCTTTCAAGTTATGTAATTATTTTAGACAGTAATCAGGAAAATTCTAAATGTTAAATAACAAATAGGGGTTTAAAAGTCAAGAATATTACCAAAGTGCCTCTGACACATGATTTATGTAAATATTGACAATTGAGTATGTACGTATCTTGCAAAATGCATTATAACATAACACATATGTATAATAATTGTATTTATGAAATGGGTATAATGTAGACATCTTTGTTTTGCTTTTATGTTGGTAATTACTTATATGAGTAGGTATATAGTTTTAGTTATAATTTTTATCGTACATATTCTATGTATTTTTCTTGTTAATTGAATCATATTATTTGATACTAACCATTTGTTTTGTTTTCATTTAAAAGGCTAGATTTTTAATTATATTCGTTGTTGTACAAAACATAGTTTATACTATGTACAGTTTTATTTTACTTAATAATTGTAATTATAGTTTATAAAGCTTGTAAATAAATCAGCGAAAAGATATTTATCCGTCTTTTATAAACGCCTCATATTAAAAAACATTACATTTTAAACAACAGAAATTTATATAAATAAACAGTGCATAATCATATAATAAATACTACCGAATATTTATTTTTAATTTACTTCTATAACTGCAGGAAGAAGCCGATCGAACGGACCAAGCTCTTCGGCAGTCAAACGAGGCTCGTCTTGCCACACTTGAGTGTGAATTGGCCAGTCAACTCACAGAACAGCGGCATACGAGTGAGAGTCAGTTGGCTCAGTTTAAGGCGAAGTCTCTAGCCACTTGCGAAGAAGAGAGACGACGATGTGAAAAGACACTGACTCGACTACGCCACAAGTTTGGCCTGATTGAGCGCGCAGAACTCGATTCCTTCATACTTCAACTGGAACGAAAGAAGGCCAACATGTCCCGCCAGTATCTGGGCAACTTCAGTGGACTCGATCACACCCCTAGAAAGTCTTCAGTTAGGTAAGTATGTTATGTTATTATAATGTAGAAATATTATATGAAGTAATATTTAAATACATATATGTATGAGTGTTCTACTCACCTTGAAAAGCCTTGAAATTCATTCTAAACATTTAAAATCTTCAAAAAGAATATCTTTTCAAGGGTTTAAACTATGTTTTATAGAATTATTTATCATATTTTTTATTCTGATACAAAAAATTGCTCGCTTTACTTTAAATTTAGTTTTATGGTTTAACTTTAAAAATTGAGTCACACTTATAATACTATTCCATGATGCTGTTAATAAAATAGCACATATTATACACATTCTTACATTTTTACAAATTAACCAAATTTAATTTATAGTAATATTAATTTACTGCCTAAGTGTACTTTTAGCTAGTTCTAAACTTTTTACTTCCTCCATTCAAACTAAATGTTTACATAAGTAGTTCTGTTTAAAAATTCAAAACACGCATTATAGGGGGTGAGTAGCTCAGTAATCGTTGATACAGTACAAAGTTCCCGGGTTGAAATCCCATCCGGGGAAACTTATTCACCCCTCGCTAGCAGCTGTGCTAGTCGATTGATTAGTTGATCTAGGCCTGTTTGGTTTGGCACTTTGAATACTTTATGTAGACGTTGTGCATAAATATTTTTTGAAATATAGGTTTAAACTTAAAGCATAGAAATTATATAAGGGAATTATTTCGATTTGGAAGAAACTTTGTAAGCCTTTCGGTGTTATTTTAAACGTTTTTAAAGTATCATCTGCTTAAAAAGTTGACTAGATACAACCAAATTATTCTTATTATGATTTTACATTAGGTACGTGTACATATTATACTCATTCAGAATGCTCTATAGTTCGATGTAATTAATGCTCTTTTCTTCCATTTCAACATATTTTATTTTCGACACAGTCAATTATCAAATTTTTTATAATTTAAAGTTTAATAGAACTTATTGCTTTAAAAAAGGTGCTAATATATTCTCCGCTTTAATTTAATACTATATTTTTAACATACGTGTTTAGCTGTCTATATAGTGAGTTCGTAAATAATCAATCCACTGTCTCTCAAACATGTAATTCTATTTTTATTCCTTTCAGCTTTCACATCGAAGCTTCACCTTTACTCTCAACCGAACAAGTGGAGCTTCTTTCACTAGCCAGCCTGCGCGAAGAACACGCTCGCATCGATCGGCGCCTACGTCAGTTAAAGAGTCTCTATCGTGAATACAAGAGCCGAGGACACCTCCTTGAAACGCGCATCCACCAATTAGAGGACGAGGAGCCAAGCGAGTCGATCGATATATCGGAGGAAGCGGCCCGCCTATCGGCCACCACAAATACTAGCAATAGGCGTAGAAGCGATCGTGGTATTGTTCAGCACCGTTACTTCACTGGTAACTTCGGTCCTAGCCCAGTTGCTGCCTCGAGTCGTCGTGAGGAATCGTCATCAATGACAACTGCGACAAAAAATATGTCTCGACGCCGATCGGCCTCACTTCCCCGGAATGTTCTAACATCACCGGTAGCGTCACCAGCCCCAGGTGGGGTTGGGATTCGTCGAGCCAGACGCGAATCCGGTGAGATTGCCGAGACGATGATTCAGAGTATTGGACAAAACTTGGGCCGGGTGATGTCGGCACTCGATGTTGGTTCGTCTCTTCCCGCCGCTACATCTTCTGCTACTGCTTCCGACAAACGCACTAATGCTAACTTTGGCGATTCATTCAGGTGAGATTTGTATGCATTAATGTGTTAACGTCGACGAAATGTTAAAATATATACGCTGTCTTGTTAAAATATAATACGAAAAATTTTCAATTAATTTATTCATACTTTCGACTTAAAAAATTCAAGTGTGGCAGCGAATATCACAATATCTCCGTACAAAATAGAGCTATATCTAGAAACTTTTATAATAGGTCAGATTTTGTGACTTATCCAACATTTATATATTCTGACGCTTTAAAATAAAAGGGTTTATTTATCAATAATCATGTGAATATCTCGAAATATATTAATATTTACTAATTTAAAGTAATATATTAGACAATATTACAAGTTTTTAATAGAAACAGTACTAATTTATGTTATACTTATTTAAAATTTTTAGAAACATGTATAGTAAACGAACATTATAAATAAATTACTATTTGTTAAAATAAACTAACATAATATAATTTGCGACCAATTAGCCAATCAACATCGTTTATTGAAGAAATTTGCCGAGAAAAGCTCTGGACTGCTAAACTATTTGCCGGTAATAACAAATGTGCACAAAAAGTTTGCCGAAGCGCTTACACTGGCAAATTTATTGCTTCACTCTAGGCAACTTTTATTGCCGCCCGTGTAAGCGGTTTGGCAATAAAGTGGAGCAGATTTATTGCCCGTATAAGTCGAACTTTATAAATAATATACATAGGTACTTAAACTCAAATGACCTCTGCCACATTTCATAGGTAAGGTTTTTTCAAACGTAACATAGATTTTTTATTATAAATTCCACGAACCACTGATCTTCTCAACACAATATTTTAAATATCCCCACCTTTCAGACCTATCGATGAGTCGGTAGAAGAGTTTCTCAATCGAAAGTATCAACAGTATTTTGGCACCAACGACAAACTCCGCCAGACGTCCGATTCATTAATCACAACCCCCTCCAGCTACCAATATCCCAGTAGATCCGAAACAACACTCGTCCACAGCGGAACTAACAAAAGCGCAGATTTCGTTTCATCCAACGCCTTTTCTTCCCCTAGCAACTGCCACAATCAAGCCGCCCAAGATACCACATTTACGATGCCTAAAAACGAAACTATTTGTACCACAAAGGAGGACGCAACAAATAGCAATCTTTCTGCACCACCGCTACCTCAGCCACGCCGTCGACGTCGTCCATCCGGTGCCACTGCCACTACCGCTATTATAACTACGCCTAGCAACGGCTATTACGGTCACCACGCTCCACCCGGGACCCAGTGGGACAGTCCAGCGGAGGACGTGGGTAGCAACAGTGGTGGTGCTTGGTGGTTGCCTAGCGACCAGGCAATGACATCGCGCAGTTCCAGCTCTGGGCATGGAACAGGGGGTAGTAAGGCGAGCAGCCTATCCCCATTCTCTTTATTGCCTGGATACAATGGAAATTTGCTAGCTCCCACCACTCCCAGCTAAACGCATGTGACGAATAATTTCTTAGATTTTCACATGGTTGAACTTTTTTGTAATATGTGAACAAAATTAATTTTTTTTAAACTCAATTCTTATCTATTCTAATTATTTGATCTTGACTTGACATATTTGGCATTATACTCTAGTATCTCTGTGACTTACTGTTCTCTTCCAGTTCTTTGCCAATTATGATTTTTCAATTCAACAGTATTTTAATTCCCAATTACTTTTTCTACTTTGTTTTGGTATTTTATCCCTTACTACTAGCATGTGGTATTTTTTTAATTTTGTCTTAATCTAAAGTATTAGAACCCGTTAAATTGCATTAAACAGATGTGCATTTCATACAATATCGGAATTTTAGTCCTATTTTTTATTTCTCATATATTTTTCTAAAACTTATTTATACACTACATATATTCCATAAGTATATTCTATGTACTTATATGCAATGCATTTAACGACTAACGTAACTTTTCTACAATACAAGTAAATAAATATATGTATAAATAAATACTTTTTGAACTATACAGAAACTTAATACTTTCTACATTTTTTCAAGCTTCAATAAATATTTCTTTGCTTATATAAACACTTATTTTTTATTTTTTTACATTTCATTTTATAAATAAGTTTGATTATAAGTACTTTTTATTACTATTTCAACTTATAAAAAGGAGTTTACATTTTGCGGTAGATTATAAAATAAGTTAATTCAAATTGTTATTTGAAAGCTTTTAACAATGTTCACGTGTACGGTTAAGGAATTTTAAAATGTTGTATATTAGTCATTGTTTTAAGTTACTGTTAAACTAATCATTTAAGGTCATCATTATTAGATATCCTATGAAGTCATATCTTGGTGCGTCTCTTCACAAAAATTGTGTAATTTTCATTTTAATAAATGTGTTAGTGTAACTTTTTAAAGTAGTCCTACATTATAGTATATTTGGCACAGTATAGTGGCTCAATATCCTACGCTGAAGCATAGAAAGCTAAAATTATTTTTGCAAGAAATTATAAAACTATTTAATTTTTTATTTGAGGCTTAAACAACGTCTTTAATTCATCGTTTAAACAATTCGCAGTCTTCAGTCTATTAAAGTCTGTCGAGTATATGAGGTTTCAATCTATAATAGCCTGGCTTTTAAAATGTTTCCTTAATATTCGGAAAAAGTATTTACTATTTAAGTATTTTAAGGAGCGTGTATAAGGATTTGTTTTTAAGTCACGAACTATTTTAACATCTACACGTACTCTCACGCGACTCCAGATATGTATATTTTATTCATATTAATTGACAATTTGTTATACACTTATAATGGCCGATATACATATATTAACGGCTCCCCAAGATTCCAACAAGATTGTCAAAACATTTATCATATACTATTAGTTATAATAAAGAAACTAGAGATCTTGAGAATTATACTCTAAATTACGTCATATTCATAGATGACTACTAAATGTTATGTTTCATGTTATTCTAAGTACCCATAGTTATACATAGAGTTTTGACTCTTATTGATTTCATATGCATTGCGTTGTTCAGTTTTGTCAAAATAAGATCGTTTTATTTTAATAAATTTGATGTAAATGGGTAGACTAGAAGTAGTGTTAAATATTTTTATTAAATTCATTTTAAGAGCAAATATACATGTTCATACAACTTGAACATACGTAAGGTATCTGTTATATATAATTCATTGCCTGTGTATCTAAAACTTTTTTACTGGATAAATGATTTAATTGCTGTGAATTTTATAAATGTTATTTTGCAAAAGCTTTTTGGTAGACGAATAGTACTGCAAACAGAATCAATAAGAGTCGAAACTCTTATAATTACTCTGTATAATACCATGTGTAATTGAATATTGATATAAAAAACATAACGAGTTAGTCCATAACTAAAATTATTAAAAACTTATAACATGTCCTGGAAATGTATTGGTTTAAAATTAGAAAAGTAGATTAACCTGTAATAATTTTTGAAAAATATGGATGGAAATGTGGAAATATTATAAATATTTATTATTTTTAATGTGATATTTAAATGAAATTTGGCCATTTTACAATCCTTTTTACATACTGGCGTGTCTAAATAATTAAGATATCTTTACAATCGAAGATAACATAAACAATTCAAATTCAGGCAGTTTAAACATGTGATGTTAACTAAAGACTATTTTTTTCATAAAACATGTAACATATTTTTTCAAATATCAAAAAAAGCATTGTATCATTTGAAATCCGAAATTAAGAAAAATAAATGTAGTATTAACACATTTATTGGACACAGTCATTCAAATGTAGACAGTAAATATTTCTGATTCTGTAATAGTTAACTACTATTTGTAATGTGCACAACTATAATGTGTGCTAAATAAATTACTATTAGCATATGCGTATGAATAAATAATAAAGATGTACATATCGTTAATGGTATACTTTCTTACAAATTTGTGAATAAAATTTTAGAAATGGCTAAAGAGAGAATTCATTGAACTCAATTATTTCCGATATCTATCTATACAAAATTAATTTATCACTTTTTTAATATTCCAAAACCTTTTTAATCAAGTAAATTTATGCAATAAAAACTTTAAACCTAATTTATAAAATCTTTATTACTATTTATATAAATTATGATAGACTACCAATGTATATATATATACATATATGAATAGAATATTTAATAATAAACAGTAAATTGATTATGAATAATATGATTTATTATACAATATAGCAGCTTTAATAAAATGTAAAAGAGAAAACCACATAAAAAATATGTTATGGTATATAAGTTCTAGAGCTTTCAAGAAGCTTCGCTCTTGCCTAATTATAACATAGTTAACACTTCTTATGATTATGCAAATATAAGGCTTCAATAAAATAAAATAAAATAAAACATATTTATTATTTTAATAAACATTTTTTAATAGTGACTCTTTTTAGTCAATTACGTGTGTCCTCAATAAGGCAAATAATTTAAAATTCGCGGATTGACTATTTGTACACTTTTCTGCGTTAAAACTGTAAGTTTTTAGGTTAGTGCCAGTGGGAATTATAAGTTCTACCTAAAAATAATTTTATTTATTTATGACCACAGATTTGATTGCTTCTTATTGTGAAATTAATTTATTCATTAAATATCCTCTGTTTTGAGTAAGTACTCAGTCTTCTTGTTAAATAAAATAAGGAAATTCAACAAAACTCCTGGATTTGTAATTGTTTAAATTAAGATGTACAACTTATATTCATTTGGTTATAATTTACAACTTTTATTATTACAAAATTATTGTTAATATAATTTGAGCAC
>JAYRBW010039659.1:0-11736 GCA_036023295.1 Invenusta paracnida
TCTACGAAAGAAAGTGAAAGATAGCAAGGGGGTAATTTATATGGTTAATTGTAATAGTTGTAATTTTAAATATATCGTCGAAACAAAAAGAGGCCTGCCAGTAAGAATAAAGGAACAGAAACGCAACGTAGAAAGGATGGAAGTCAATAAATCGGAAATTTTTTCTAATCATGTATATGAGAAACAACATCACATTCATTTCACCCACGCTAAAATACTAGCTTACGAAAATCGATACCACAACAGACGGATCAAGGAAACTTTATATAGTAACGACACTCATCAAATAATCGTGTGTTTGTCGATCTTGACAGAGACTGGGGCGACTTAACCGACCAATGATATCTGTGTACTTGTCCCTGTTTGTGTGTCTATAAGCGGCACACTATTCTTGTTGTATATATATCCATGTTTTGTCACATTCTTGTACAGTTTACAGCCTGATGATGATTGTATAATATAATTGAAAACATTAGCTAATTTTCATCTTTATTTTTTTTTACTAGAGTGCTACCGGTCACAAGTATTAATATCTATACAAACTATATATGTCATCATACCATAAATGTTATACTGCAATGTTTCGATGTTTCAGATATAATATTGCTTAATATTTTCTTAAAATAAGGTATTGTTTCACATCTGGTTCATAATGTTAAATTATTAAAATTATACGTATAAATAAGTTAGGTATTTCTCTCTTTATTTATTAACATTGAAAAATAACAGTTATGTGCTCGAGTGTCCAATATATGATGTCTATATATAACTAGATCTATCGTAATGATAGATCTTCATACATATAGAAGAAGGAACAATCATAATTCAATTTGAGAAAATACCATATAAACAACTAACAATACCTGAAGAATGAAGACAACATCTATTACAAACCTGTGGATGAATTTTATTTGTTGATTGGCAGATCAGATAATCTCCTAATGAAGGCTCATTAGTTCCAGGATCCCGTTTTGTCTCAGAGCAGCAAGAGCTTGGGGTTTTTTGCCAGACGCTGGTCCTGTTTTTGTACCAATTTGTGTTCTTCCAATCGTCTGGACTGTTTACTCCGCAACACTTAAAGATCTGTAAAATGTAAATTATATGAAGAATACCATATAATACTTGAGTTATATCTTTCATTGTAACGAGATTAGTAACATAATTTAATTGTTAGTAAACAGTATTATTTATACATTACATTTTCATAATGAAATTAATTTCTGCAGTAGAATCACCACCATTTTTATCAATAAAATCAATATAATTATAGTTTATCTTTAGCAATGTTATGAAATAATTGAGCAAAAGAGAAAATAAATATACACTTTAGTAACAACAAAAGCTAGACTGATTAGACAGATATAATAATAATAATAATAGTTTATTATAAACAGTACAAATGGAAAACGGTACAGTAATTGAAATTACTATTGATAGACAGAAAAAATATAGAAAGAGGGAGGTGTCACGAATGCATGAAGCTGCTATAGTGAATACTGATAAATAAAATAATAAATCGAGTGCAACGGTTTTTTTTACAAAAAGGGATAAGGATACGACCACTGGTGGTATTGACTGGGGGGCAAAATAGAATGAAGTGGATGAGTAGAATCCATTGAAAAATTTTGTAGAATGATGAAGTTGAATTTCATTTAGATCTTCGAGGCAGGAAGCTCTACAATCAGGACCACAAATGTTTCTATATGAACAAGATTTTGAAACATTTAGATTTTTTTTTTAAAACTTGATTCAAACCGATAAGAAAAGGATTAGAATATTTCATAATATTACGAATATTTTTATGGTAGACTGGTGAGTTTAATCAGTTCGGTGTTTGGGCAGATATTTCTCAATGTTCTAAGGCTTTGAAACGGGTTTGCCTGTTTTGAATATGATCTATAAAATCGTTCCATTTTAGGGAGCAGTAAACGACTCCAAGATACTTAAAAATGATCGGTGATTGAGACAGACTCAATAGAAGTAGGCACAAAGTTAAGCTTACGTTTGGTGATGATATGAACAGTTTTGGAGAGATATATTGGTAATATGTTTTCGATAGATCAATTTACTACTTTTGTGTTCATCAAGAATGTGGCGTCTGTCGTAGACATGGCTTAGATAGACGGGATAATCAAAAGAAACTTATCCGAATATTTATAAAATCTGTTGTATTAATTTTTGATATTTCGAAGACTTGAAATAAAGATCATACAGAATAAAAAAGGTCACAGTTAGTAGACTACCTTGATGGACGCCTAAGTTTCAATCTGTCTTCAAAGGAAGTTTACAGTTTGAAGTTTACCATAGATAGAACTAATATGCACTCAGATCTTTCGGAGAGATAACTTTTAATGCATAGAAAGAAATCAAAAGGAAGGTTTAGTTTAGATAGACAATTTAGAAGAACATCGAGATTTATTTTATCAAAGGCACGCAGGAAGTCTGTGATATACAAAATCAATTTGCTTCAATTTTGAGATCTTCAAGATATTTAATAAAATAATGATGGAGGAGTTCGATCGAAATCCAAATTGAAATTTATCTTTGTGAGCCAGTAGAAAATTGTTCACAATATGTAACAATAATCTCAAAGTAACGCTGAAAATGTTGATAGACAAATCATATTTAAGTCATTATTTTTAAATCGTTGTTCAAACTTCCAATCCAACATCTAAATCAATGTTATACTATAAAAAAATTGCATGTAAGTGATTAAAAAAACAAATTCATATTTAATACTTTATTATTATATTTTATTTGACACTAGTAGGAAAGGTAGAGAGCAAGATCCTAACTTATTATCCCTCTCTACTATTTCTATATTATATGTATATGTATGTCCACACCATACTAGAATGAAATGTCGTCTCTGCAACACAGAGAAGAACCTAGAGACCTTCACCAACCACCCAGAATTTATTCAAATGCATTTTTTCAGTGGACATGATTGGAGTTCACTTCACGAAGGACTAAGTGATTCTCAACAAACCGAATTTCATTGGACAGGCAGTCCTGAACCTCTCCAATCTGGTGATGTATCAGCTAGATACACCCTGGCTAGTTATGTGTTTAAACTTGGTGGGACAATCGATATCATGTGTGGTGAAATAGATACCTTCTTCTTACGCACTACCAATATTAACGCTGAGAATGATATTATCCTCAGACTATGTGAAGCGAAGATTTTGGACACCTCCAACTATTCTCACACTCATCCTGATTTTCCAACAAGTGTAAAGCGCGATTAAACCTTTTAGAGAGTAGGTTCTTTTTCTACCAAAGGCCTGCTCCATGCTGTCAGTAGGCGGAACAGCTAGTAAGCAGGTCAAAGGAGTGAGGCACTCTATCCTCGCTGGTGACATTACAATGACTCTTATCGCAAGGTCTACAACCAGCTAAGCACTTCACAATAGTAACACTATTTAGAAGTCCTTGAACCAGTAGACTGCTCTCACTCATATGCAGAGACGGATCAGCTCAAGAAATCACAATCTGTATAATTTCACGTGTAGCAAACGTTCCCTCTCCTTCTTTGAGAACGAACAAGTGTGGATGGAAAAGTACGAAAGTCTCCTCTTTGGTAATCATTGACTTGAACATCAAAATCAATCATGCCGCGTAAGAGAGTTTTTGTGCTTACCAAAACTCCTTACTCCTACCGCCTAATTAATTGTGTAAACATGTTTAAATACTCACGAACTTTTCCGTTAATTATAGTACAATATAAGAATACTATTTTTTCTGACGGGGAATGGGGGTGAGTCATGATCTCACGCTCCACCTTTTTCAAATACTTATAACTATTTCATTTTACAAATTGCATTTTTTATTGTTATAAAAAAGTGTTTGATAAAAAACAAAAACAACAACGTCGCAACTATGAAAGTCAAGAAACGAGTTCAAAGCTGAATTAAAAAATAAGTAATTTAGATACTGATAAAATTGATATCAAAAGGGTTACAAGGATTATTGTTTTATATTGTTGGTTATTAAAACAATATATAAATCGACACAAGTACAATATATATGTACCTACTTAGGGAGTAAATACGAAATTTTAAATGACTAAAAATGTAGAAGAAGACTTACGGATGAAATTATTGGTTACAAATACTTTTAATAAAAGAATCAATATATAACACATACATTTCAATATAACATCATGCATGTTTAAGAAAATAGCCAACTATTTTAAGAATTTTAATAAATTCTCTAGATACATACATAAATATCATACATGTTGACCTGTGTACCTATGGTTTTTAATAGTTAGAATTATATTATACAATTTTGCATTTTAATATCAAACTTATTAATAACTGAATTTTGTTTTTGAAACGTTATTTATATAAACCGTCATTGACATACTCTTGTTGTCCTCTTTCTTTTATTGGCTTTCATTTTCATACGTTTTTATTAATAATGCTATTTCAAAACAGCAATAAAGTCGGAAAAATAACATTTATTAACAACATATTTACCTGAAATAAACACTTTTTCTGACTTTAATTTATTATGGCTTTTTTTCTTTTTTTCATTTTAAAATTCACTGCTAAATTTGTATTCTTTCAATTATTATAAAAACATTATAATCATAAAAATAATAAATTTGAATTGATTTCTTAATCGTGAATTAAATTATCAAAAAATTTGAGACAATATCGGTAATAACATTTAATGACCTCTCTTTGAACCAAATCAACAGCCTGTTTGTTATTAGCACCCTTGTTTGATGATTCTTTGTCAGAGGGATATTCTTCCGAGATATATTTCGTCATTGTGTCGCTCAAGTCTTTCTCAATCTGTAAAAAGTGTTACGCACATTATCAGCATTAAATATATTATAAGCATGTTCTGTATAAAAATTTACAGCTTTACTATATGTATTTACAGGTAATAAGATTTGTTTTATTATTTTTTCTTATATAATAAATAAATTCCAAGTATATAATGTTTAACATTACTCATATACTGAGAGTTTAATTTAATGAAACAGAAAGTGTTTTATTTATTTAAAAACATATATAAACATAAAGGATACGTATTTAAAATAAGCCATATAAAAATATAAATTACTTTAGTTTTTTGTACGGCAATGTAAATACCGAATGCCAATTCAGCCAACATGACAATGATGAGAAGTATGCAATACTGGAATAAAAAGAAAAAAATATTAAGCGAATTTTATTTATATTAAAGTGAAATCTATTAAGCATATATCTCAAAATACATTTTTTCTCAATACACATTAAATTTAGTTTAAATTACTATTTTTTTCAATAAACAATTAATTTAGAAAATACGTTAAAGTAAAATGAAAGTAAAATTCAGGGAATACTTTAAGAATATGTTTATTTTCTTAATAAACATTTAATTCAAGGAATACTTTAAGTTAATATTTTCTTAATAATCATTTAATTCAAGGAATACTTTAAGTTAATATTTTCTTAATAATCGTTTAATTCAAGGAATACTTTAAGTTAATATTTTCTTAATAATCATTTAATCCAGAGAATACTTTAAGTATATATATAATAGTCCCTGTTGAGAATCACTGATTATAGCTGATTGTTCAACTTACACAAACGAGGAGACATCTGTTCTTCTTCATTGCTCCGCAGCAGCCACAAAATCCAACAACGAAAATAAAGCACCCAACACCGATTAGAACATAAGCCATGTTTGTGAAAAGCGGATCATTTATTAAAATAAAACTCTGTATTTTTAGAAGTTCGGAGTCGGCGACATATATGGCTCCAACGATAATGAGGGCCAAACCAGACAGCTGAAAATAGAATTAAACAGATTTTTCAAATAGAATGCTATTCTTTTAATGATAAAGCTCTATTTATGTGGTTTTAAAAATAAGAACAATTACATTTCACAAAAAAAAGATCTAGTTAAAAATTCAATATTTAATGAATTCTTATTTTATTCATTTATTCATTATTTATTATTTGTATTTACTTTAAAAATTAAATATAAAAATACAAAATACAAAATATAAATGTAGGCGAAAATTAACGAATAATATATTCTGAAACAGATGCTGCTTGTGTAATAAAGTATGAAATGCACATAACTATTTTCTGTAATTAATTTATTTTTAATGAATTAATAGGCCATAATTTTTTAATAAAGATACTGAAATTACAAAAATAAATGTTTCTTACCCAGAAAATAACATTAAATGCTATCAATAGGAACTTTGCAACATTTTTTCCGCAGCCCATCTTTGTAGCAGAAATGAAGAACGGATGAATATAAAAATGAACGTTTAAAGTATTTTAGATTCAGACAAGAGAATTCAACTTCTTATTAAAATTTAGCCTAACGCTTACTTAGGTATATATAGAATTTCTCAACACTTTTATTTGGTTGACAAGGTAAACAATTAATACCCAGAAATACACAGCTGCTGGTTGGTAAATTGTTACTTGAGTTTGGCACATAAGAAGATCTTTTGTTATTTTCAATATGTGGTTTGATTAGATGGCCTTTGCATTCTAGATCGTTATAATGACGAACAACTATTTAGTTAAATTGTATTTTTGTACATCAAAACTGTTAAAGTGTGAAAGACTGCAAGATATATTTAATTTGTACCTACGTTTCTATGTCATCGTACCTACGTTTTCTATAAATGTATGTTGGTCGTGACGTATGCATATTAAGCTTTATACATACTGAGTCATATGATGAAAAGTAACATCAATATTTGGAATTTACAATTAGTTTATTTTAAGGTACTTAACTATCCGTTCACAAAGAGGATATTACTCATTGAATAAATATTAACACTAAATATTATATTATTATGATAAATATTATTCACACAAATATTAACACTTATTTTTCTATGAAAATACCATTGAGTAACTAAGATATTTTTCAAAATAATTGTAATTCTAGGTAGAAAAACTATTACCTTAATTATTAGTAAATTGTTGTTTTTTACATTATTTTCTTAAAGAAAAGACAATTTTACTTTTGAAAGTAAGAGAAAAGAAGGTGCAACTTGATATCTCAAGTACAGGTTAATATTGGTATATTCAAAATATTTTATACCATTGCGCAATCAAAAATATCTACTCGTTAGTTATTCTAATGTTAATAAATGTTTGAAATACCTATTCTGCATCTGTTAATATTTTGAAATAAATTTGTTCCGAGAAAATCTTTCGCTAGTGATATTTAATAAATTCAAAATAATGATCATAAACAATTAATGCTAATATGAACCGTATTACTTTAGAATTTAATAAGGACGCATGGTCATTGTAGTTTGCATAAAACATGATAAGATAAACCATCAATGTATATGTTCCCGCATTAATACGAGTATAATTAGATGTATTTAAACAACTACATATAAATATGTTTATATAGTTATATTTAATAGTCAACAATGATATATTTTGTTTATATATTTAAAATTCAAGTTAATGGTTACACTACTTAATTTCCAGTATGTTTTCAATGTCACCCTGTATAATTGTATTACAATCTTACCCATAGAGATAAGATACAAAAATCATATTTAAATCATATTTCTATATGATCTAACCCTTAGAGAGGCAGAGACGACCTAACCAATCTATTTTAAACTTAAATACCTTTTAGTTTGAAATAAATATGGCTCTTCATTAAACAATAATCAATGAATAACAATTTTGTTAGTAAAATTGCTCTTTGTTAATCCTAACACTTGAATATTGTAATAAAGCTTCACGCGAACAATACATTTATATGACGCAAAACATAGAACATCAAAATTAAAACTTTCTGAAAATGAAACATATCATTATATCTTTCAAAAGTAATGTCTAAAAATATACACAATACAAATTATATGGTGTAAAATTCTATAATTTTGTATAAGCTTCCACATTAAAAATTATTCTACATCCGAATTATTGCATTTTCATGATCATTATTATTTTCTGAGGCATGCGTATAATATTACTGTATGTTTGATCTTTACAATAAGCGCGAATAATATTGGAATATTCGATACACGTTTAAAATTTTTTGTTTAACCCGGTTTCACTTAATTTTTGTTTTTAATTCATGTATATCTATATGTACGTTTAACAAGTTCATGCAGAATTAATTCATAATATTTGTGCATATAAGCCAAAATGCTTTATTTAGTAACGTTCCATTTGTATTTCTATGCCTCAAAATTTTAAGAAATATTTACCTCCTGCCATTATATTACAATTTTAATAATATGTATTAAGTATTTCTTGGAGTATCCATTATAACCATGAAATACATATATGTATATATAATTACAACGAAAAGTGAATAATTTCCATTTTATGAAAACTAAAAACTAAAAGCATTAAAATGCATATATAATTATATTTGTCAGTGTCAGTTGGTATGATCAGATAATATAGTTGGTAAATTATTTGAATCATCTTCTCTATTTTGTAAGGCTTCAAGTAGCTTAATATTTCTGTGGTACCTATCTATAGTTAAACTATGCACAATACATAGTTATTTAGAGGTTGGCACAACTTTTCTTTAAGGCATTATAAGCTGGTTAAAGTGAGGTAATACAAAGAAGTAACAGAAAGAAATATAAAATATAATAACATATAATAAAAATTGAACGTTCTCTCTTAATATAAATATATACATGGGTAATAGATGCGCGCGCAGGTATAGCAAGATCTGAGTATTATATAATCAGTCAATAGTTCGGCTATGTATGTATGCAAAATATTGCTATTTCTTCATCAACGTCAACTCTACGTTTTGTTCTATTTTTTAACACACAATTACTACCTGACTCAGACTATATTATGTGTGAAAATATTCCATAAACATTTTATGTATGTAGTGATTAACTAGTGTAATGTATATATATTAGGAATACTGGTGGGTGCGGTACCTCAATTTATGTCTTATTCAATCGATGAGACTTCATTTCTTCTTCTCAGTTCAGGTTATGGGTCCTCGGAGAAGTAATGGCATGCAATTAAACTCAGAAAAGTGACGTTGTGATCAGTGAGTGTTGTGATCATCGTAGAATTTGGATGATTGGTGTAGGTAATTGGTGTCTACAATATGATGTTGTATAGGCATCCGTGTAAATACTATGTTGGTATGTCATGAGAATCACTTATATAGGATAGGCAAAAATACCTCAAATATGTACATTTTTGTATGTATTACATATGTACAATATGTATTTCAAAGATGTTTTATCAATACTGGTACCTATATCTTTTTATAATAAGTCTAATAGAACCGAAAATAATTTATGTCTTTCTATATTACACTATTGAATAATTCTTTATGGATATAAATCACTATAGATAAATTTACTATAGCATTTCTCATTCTGTTCACTAATGTATAAATTCATTATTTAATACTGAGCATTCGTGTTAACAAAATGTTTTATTTCTACTTATTCATTTAATCAAGTCAATTTAACAACTATACTTACAATTTTATTTTACAAAAAAGAAGTAATCACTTGTTTTACTAACTAACATTCAATATTAAAATAGCTGCATTCTTTTTATATTTATGAGCATGGTAAATACTATTCAGTTTAACAAATTATTCAAACATTATAACATTAACTGAATTCAATGCAATGAATTACATACATTCATGCCTTTTGTCAGAATCGTGAACATATTGATGATAATATTCATTTAGCTATATGCTACTTATTGTGTACATTCGAATTTTCTCTCATAACAAAATTTATAATATTACAATTATATCTATATATTATACAATATGTTATAATGTATGCATATTTTGTAATATACTACATTTAAATTGTTAAACAGAATTTCTTTAATAACTGCATTGTCAAATAGAACTTTTAATTTTTAATTTTTAATTAAATGTTGATGTAGTTGTTAATTAAATTACAGATATTGCAATAATGAATGTTTAAATCATAATGCATTTCTTATTGCTCAATGTTCCTTTCTAATCTCGTTGTGAAAACGAATGTTAAAATAAAATAAAATTATATATAAAGATTATATAATATGTTTTTCCTTATGGCAATGTTTACAAAAACAGTTTTACAGATGCAAAAAATAATTTAAAAAAACATGTATTTATATACAGGTTTGTTAATTTTTGTCTTATTTCATACAAACATGAGCCCATTTATGAATCTCATCGACAAGAGTAGGAACATATAAATATATTTTCTGCTCTGTTATATTAATTCTGTTTTTGAAAATAAAAATATTATATGAAAATATACATTAGAGTTCTTAAGGTTAGTAACTTTTTGAAAAACATATAAAAACAAGAAAAATGATTTTTAATAAAGTATATTTATACTAAACAAATACAAAAAAAGATGTATTGGTTTATAAATTTATTGCTAAAGAAATATATATTTGTAAAGTTTACATACCCATCTATAAAAATGAGAATGTATATAGATAAATCTTATGGATAGGCAATTTAATAATTATTTACAAACATAAATTTTCGATGAAATTAAATATATTTTAAATTGTATATATAAACTGGCATAATAAGTCACATAGTTAGGTATCATACACTGAAGGTTCTATTAGTACTTTTATATTTCCGTAAAAGTTCAATAAACCAACCGTAAATAGAATTTTGTGCATAAGCAGTATTCTGCTGTCATTATCTCTCGGCACACATCCGCCCACTTCCTAATTAGTATAGTTGAAATACGGACATTATCTTTCTGTGGCCGAAGCGGTTATAATAGAACTGCTTTAACATGAAAAATCATTAACCGTCAAAATATCGGAATACCGGGATTTTTAGAAACGTCATACATTCGAGTGATACACTAGTTAGTTTTCCTAAAATATATCATCCATTATTATCGTTGACAGAATCAAACTACCCCAGACAACATTTATAATGACAAAACACGAAGAACACTTATCTTGCGCAAGTTCACAGATACATGGATTTTAGAAAGATTGAAAAATAGGCTTCACATCGGTAAGGTTTGTAACTAACATAAATGAGGTAAAAATAATATAACAAATATAAATATATATTTTCTTACTTTTCAAGCCCATATATAAGCTGGGATTAAAACTTTACACGTATTATTGAGTAAGCTTTTACCGATCAAAAATATCTTGGTTTTTTTTTGCATTTTTACTGGTTAAAAAAAGGAGCATGTAAATGAAACGTCTTTTAAGATGTTTTGAATATTAGTTTTACATATATTATATTTAGCATACTATTGAAATAAACAGGAGGGACAGTTACCCTTATATATTATGGAGAAGAAGGGCTAAGTGGTATTTTACAGCGCCTAAGAAATTAGTATAAATTTTTTTAAATACATCACTTTTGATACTATTTGTCACAATATATAACTAAATCGGTTTTTTTTATTATTTAGATAAAAAATATATGGACCAAATCTGCACATATTTTAATTTATTAAATGCTTATAAAATATTCCTTAAGCCGATTTTGTTATAGAGTACTTTCCTGTATTAATCCAAATGTTATTTCAATATTATGCGTAAGAAATACATTTTAAGATTTTTTGCTAATTTTGTTGCTGCTTTTTTAAAGAACGTTATAAGGGTTAACCTTTTAGCGTATAAGTATAGCACATTCTACAACTTAGCTTGAAAGTACACAGATATCAGGATCGGTCCCAGATAATTTTTATAGGGGGAGCCTGCAGTCATAATACTTTGTAAGGGTGCCACAATTTTTTTAGTTGACATAAATATTATA